>JAHPZR010045406.1:12500-18104 GCA_019787425.1 Platygyra sinensis | reverse complement strand
TATATTGATCTCGAGTATTTCAAACATATTTGTAAAACGCCAAAGGATGCCTTGAGCCTTAAAATACTCAAGGAGGGTCTTGTATTTTCCTATTTGTAACTAACCGAAACCTCCTCTTGCAAACAAAAGCAGTTCGAACCGAGGTGACTATTAGTAAGCGTTAATCGTAGTATTCGGCTGTTTTATTAAAAATAATGATAGTTGAGAGTTTTTCTACACCTAAGAATTTTTTAAGCACAACGTAAGAGATATGATACCCAAGCAAGAAACTAACCCTAATTTAAGTACCTACCTTTAATGTTCCGACACGTGAAAATACTTCTTGCCGAGGGGAAACTTGTCATAGCATATATACTCGTCGGATCGCAAGCCTCAAAGGCATCACATTTTAATTATTACATTTAGCAAACAATTAATTCTGAACGTGATTGCTGAAAGATTATTAGTTCCACATTGTTCTGTTTACCCCCCAGAATGAGTTTAGTTCACCCCCTTGTTCGTAAGTTTTGGCAGGGGCCGGCTTCATAAGAGAAGAAACACTAACTATAAACCTCTTTGGCTAAAGGTACGGTACTTAGTATCGTTTGAACATTTAACGTATTTCAGGCCATCTCTTTTCCCTCCATTCGCCACCCAGGACACTTTATCTCCAAGCGGCTCAGTACAACTGACTCGTGTCAGCGTCTATGCCTGGGTAAACAAGCCAATTTAAAAAAAAGCTTAAAGTTATCAAAAAGTTACTTCAAAAATATTTAATGAAAAAGCGTTAATCATGAAAAATAACTATTATCTACATTTTCATATATGATTATCAGCTTTTGAGTTCGATGTAAATATATTGCCCAGTCAATAAGAGGTGTCATCATTGTGTTATTTTTATTAAGACATCAAAATTATTAATGTATAAACAAAAAGAAACTGATTCTCAAATCGCACTAATAACTTCGACGTGAAAAATATCTTAACTTCACGCCCTCAACATTTATAAAAGAACGTATAATTATAATTCTGAAGATTTCTTTCTCGATTTTATCATACCTTAAATAGGCTAAAATACGATATCAATGTGCTTCTCAGACTTGGTCCTTATCGGACGTGCTTGTAAAAACGATATCGGTTGTTATGGCTGCATAATACTTTTCTTAATTGCCTCACGTTAACACGAAATACTCTAAAGCCTTAAAAAAATAAAATTTAATTGGTTACATCGAGGTGGATAGCGAAACCTGATGCCGAAACCTGTTTAGTTTATCGCCTTTCGTCACCCCATCCAATCAATTCTTTTTCTTGCTCGTTTGTGGGCCGTCGATGAAGAGAAACGACACCAGAAGGTTTACTTATGGCATCAAGTGCGTGTCGTTGTTTTGGGTGTGACATGCTCAGATCGATGGGAATTCAGCAATGCTGGCATTAAAGTTGATAGCGCAGGTCGAAATCGACGAAACCCGAACATGTACACCAAAGACGACGAGTTCCACGAGGAAGTGAACGCGTTTGAATTGCGGTCGATCGAGTCCCAAGTCCCCTCTGGTTTTTTAGCGTTTGCACGTGGTCGCGATTAAGACAGCAAGAGTCCGCGTGAGTGCGTTTCGTATGGGTATTAAATCAAATAGTAACGAGCAAAACTAGGAAATAATTTCACGCACGTTCTGTCAATATTCTTAAGGCTTAGCAAATTATTATTCTTTTGACAAAATGCAAATGAAGTTATTTCTTAATTTCACGAGTGTACCATTTGATTACCTCTTTATATCATAGGTGTTAATACGCTTACAATCGTGGGTTTTTGATTGGTTTATTTTTTCAAGGTTAGAAATTTCGCGCAATACGTAACGTTGCCATGAAAATTTTATATTTTCACATGTGAAATCATACATTATTAACTCTGAAGTTTCGTGCCAAAATAGAACACGTTCGATATTTAACAAATGGTAAACGCCATAGCGCGTACTATTGAGTTATGAATGCACGTGGGAGGCTGCTAAGCACGAAAGAAGCGTAAGAGTCGCACGAGGCGATAGCCGAGTGCGACTCTAGCTTCTTGAGTGCTTAACAACCCTCCAAGTGCATCCATAACTCAATAGTGCACGCTATGGCGTTAACCATTTGTTTTATAACATAACATTGAGACATTGGAACAACAGAAGTTTTTTTTTTTATTGAGCTACATCACAAAGCGCGCGCTTTGCTTTAGTTATCGAATCGTCAGCAGCATACACCCATGGGCAAATATAAGATGCTGAATTAACCAATCAGAGCGCTCCCTTTGCTTTACTTATGTTATAAATCAATATTCTGCCATGGATCTGAGGCTTCCGGGTAGAAAAAATGCACTTTTTAAAAAGTTTTTCTTGTTTCGCAATTCCCAAGAGACTTGGATGCAAATAAAACACCACCAAATATGTTTGTCCTGAAAGCCTTGGTATCGAAAGTGGCCTATTAAAGTGCACCTAACCCCCAAAACTTTTTTTCGCTAAAACAAAAAAGCTTATTTTGTGGAGTAATTAACCGCAAAAATTTTTCGATTTGGTTAAATCTTTGATTTTCTATGGCTCGTCAAAGTAAGTGAAATTGCCGCCATTTTTGGTTCACGACCGAGTTTAACGGACAATGGGTCGAGGGCCGGATGTGACGTCAAATCGAGAACACGATGATTCTGAGATTCGCATATTTACTTGTTTCTGTGGGAAAGGCTGGAAAAGTTGTTCGAAAAAAATGCTAGCCAGGTGCGCTGTAGTGTGGTGTAGCAACACAACAAACTTACAGGAGGTACTGCGCTTCATGCCATTCCGTTTTATGGAGAGATGTCCTGAAAAGAAGAAACGTACAAAGTGATGGCTCGATTCGTGCGATAGCCGTCTAAGAGTTCGGTATTTCAAACCAGATGATCTCGCTCGATGCCTGGATTTTCAGAGAGAGGAAGGGATTTTGCTGACTCAGGGACTTAAGCAAGACGAATTTGGAATAACCGCTTGCCCATCGATTCATGCAGCCGTTGTTGCATCTGATCTGAGAAACAAAAGCAGACAGTCGGCAGTGACAGCCGACAGATAGTTTTGTATTTGCTCGCTACTAATCTTAAAACTCCATTTCTGAAGCCATACAGGTATAATTCCTGGATATTCAGTAACACACTTTAAGATAACATCAGCACCAATATCTTCAAGAACAAGATCACTCTTCTTTGAGTCTTGACAACCTTCTAACTCACTTTAATATAATAATAACAGCAATAACATTCGCTGATGTTTTGAAGGGAAGCGACAGTCCAATTAATTTCCACACTCGCACGAAAAGAACAAACATTGTGTCATGGGATAATCATTTCGATCTACGTTGAACGAATGAAGTTAAAATAATTTGAGAAAGTAAACGGGCTTAACTTTTATTTATACGAAAGTATGTTAATGCGAGATCGAAGAATGCGCGAATTTAGTAAAATTTATACGCGCCACACGCTACAGTCTCTTTGACTTCTACATATCAATGCCTTCGGGTCTGTCCATCAGAGCTCGTTCGAGTTCTTTGTCAGCATCCACCTCATTTGTCTATCCATTCTTCGTTGGCCAGAGAGTTGTCAGCATTTAAATCAGCTCGGTCGTCATCGTTTAACTATTCACTCACTGTTCACTTTGCTTTGTTGACAAGTGCGAGTCGTCATTCTCTTCAGCGATATAATAAATTTCGGAGTCTTCTGAGTCAGAGCTCATTTCAGAATCCGACGAAGTAGAAGATATTGTTGGTAAAAACAGAAATCTGTCGACTGTGGAGCCCCAGCGAAAAACTTGTGCGGCAAAGAGACTTCTACGCTCACACAGAGTAAAAGGCCCGACTGGGACAACCGAAGCTTTCGTTCTCGAAGTGACGTCACGGCTTTACTCTCCCCAGACTCCCTATGCTCGGTCGTGAACCATACGAAACTCGGTTTCAAGGGGGCACAGAAATTCGAGGATTTAACCAAATCGAAAAATTTTTGCGGCTAATTACTCCACAAAACAAGCTTTATTGTTTTAGCGAAAAAAAATTTTTGGGGTTAGGTGCACTTTAAGGTCATTCCCCAGTATTGCACTGCGCATCTCTACTGCGGATAATTTCAAGCCTAATCAGCGCGCGCTCTTTAAAAAATGGCGGCTTTTTCTTTACGGCTAGACCTCGCCATAGAGGTAAATCGTAATAAATTTCTCCAAGTAAAATAAAAATGGACCAAATCTCAGTGTAGAGCAAGAACCAATCGTCGTAAACGTGAATTTAGCAAGCAATCGTGATTATAATCATGGTGCTATTATAATGATTTATGGGGTATAAACAAAGTGCTGTTGTTCCTAAACGAACATTGTGACCCCTCATTTTTATTTCAAAATTTAAGTTCCTATAATATAAACAATCAATAGGCAAAGTTTGACAAAAATCTCAGGGCAGGTTCTATTTCAGTGAAATGACCTTAAGGAGTAATTTGTACGTCACCCATGATATTAACCGATCGAGCTGCAATAATCCTAGCTCTGCTTGGATATTAGATTATTCATAGCTTTGCAAAGCGCACGTTGTCATTCGATTCATGTATTATTGATTTGGAAAATGGTCTTCAGAAGCGAAAAAACCTGCGATTTTGTTTCCAAGTTTAATTTCTTCGCGAGTATAGGATTTCCGAAATCGATTCACAAAGGAGGTAAAACTGGTGTGTTCTATTTTAGCAATACAGAAGGGTAATCTCGAAACTGATCAGTTCAAAATGAAGATTGAACGTCTCCGGTTTGACGGCTTTTGATATAGCTAATTCAGTTCACCGTTTTGTTTGATTCATCATCTCTTACTCCCTAGCAATAAGACACAGACAAGGGAATCTAAGTGCAGTCGTTTTTTTTATTATTGAAGATCTGCCACACTATATTAGCGTTCAGGATGATTTCACACTTTTCCAAACTGTCAAAACATAGAGTCCCGTCTTCCTTGTCCATCTTGATTCGAATCCAATGCGAATGCACGCCATGACCTAATATGATTAAAACGAGTGTGAATTAGTATATTTACCATCTTTTATAAGAGCCAAAGGTCCAGAGTTAAAGCCCTTGATAAAGTAGTTAATGGATGAGGTTATACTTAATAACTAACGTAAGCAAAGCTAAGCAAGCTTAGGACGACCTGACTGTAACGTTTACTAAGACCATAAAACATAGATACCATAAAACCTGATTCAATAAATATGTTTCTTATTACACGACCAAGTAAGTTCAAAGGGCCAATTATTATCGAAAATCAACTAATCAGTTTGCTCTATTGTTCGTCCGATATTCTCTAAGTATTGGAACGAGCACTGCACTTTTGGAGATTTTTTGGCAGTTTTTATCGTGAAGTAGATCTCCCCCAAGCTTGCTTGGGACCGTACTCGGAGAGTATCTGTCTTGGTCTTTTCTGTACGGAGCTCACTGCACTCGGTCCGCATATACTGTCAAGACCTCCCAGTACGGCCCTCACACTACATCAAATGCAATACCAAATACTACATTACAGGACATAACTAACCCATTACTGCATTGCTACAACCGGTATTGTGAGTAATGTAGTACTGTAAAAATGAACTGCGACTAGTATAATAACTATATG
>JAHPZR010045406.1:0-5000 GCA_019787425.1 Platygyra sinensis | reverse complement strand
GGCTCTTATAAAAGATGGTAAATATACTAATTCACACTCGTTTTAATCATATTAGGTCATGGCGTGCATTCGCATTGGATTCGAATCAAGATGGACAAGGAAGACGGGACTCTATGTTTTGACAGTTTGGAAAAGTGTGAAATCATCCTGAACGCTAATATAGTGTGGCAGATCTTCAATAATAAAAAAAACGACTGCACTTAGATTCCCTTGTCTGTGTCTTATTGCTAGGGAGTAAGAGATGATGAATCAAACAAAACGGTGAACTGAATTAGCTATATCAAAAGCCGTCAAACCGGAGACGTTCAATCTTCATTTTGAACTGATCAGTTTCGAGATTACCCTTCTGTATTGCTAAAATAGAACACACCAGTTTTACCTCCTTTGTGAATCGATTTCGGAAATCCTATACTCGCGAAGAAATTAAACTTGGAAACAAAATCGCAGGTTTTTTCGCTTCTGAAGACCATTTTCCAAATCAATAATACATGAATCGAATGACAACGTGCGCTTTGCAAAGCTATGAATAATCTAATATCCAAGCAGAGCTAGGATTATTGCAGCTCGATCGGTTAATATCATGGGTGACGTACAAATTACTCCTTAAGGTCATTTCACTGAAATAGAACCTGCCCTGAGATTTTTGTCAAACTTTGCCTATTGATTGTTTATATTATAGGAACTTAAATTTTGAAATAAAAATGAGGGGTCACAATGTTCGTTTAGGAACAACAGCACTTTGTTTATACCCCATAAATCATTATAATAGCACCATGATTATAATCACGATTGCTTGCTAAATTCACGTTTACGACGATTGGTTCTTGCTCTACACTGAGATTTGGTCCATTTTTATTTTACTTGGAGAAATTTATTACGATTTACCTCTATGGCGAGGTCTAGCCGTAAAGAAAAAGCCGCCATTTTTTAAAGAGCGCGCGCTGATTAGGCTTGAAATTATCCGCAGTAGAGATGCGCAGTGCAATACTGGGGAATGACCTTAAAGTGCACCTAACCCCAAAAATTTTTTTTCGCTAAAACAATAAAGCTTGTTTTGTGGAGTAATTAGCCGCAAAAATTTTTCGATTTGGTTAAATCCTCGAATTTCTGTGCCCCCTTGAAACCGAGTTTCGTATGGTTCACGACCGAGCATAGGGAGTCTGGGGAGAGTAAAGCCGTGACGTCACTTCGAGAACGAAAGCTTCGGTTGTCCCAGTCGGGCCTTTTACTCTGTGTGAGCGTAGAAGTCTCTTTGCCGCACAAGTTTTTCGCTGGGGCTCCACAGTCGACAGATTTCTGTTTTTACCAACAATATCTTCTACTTCGTCGGATTCTGAAATGAGCTCTGACTCAGAAGACTCCGAAATTTATTATATCGCTGAAGAGAATGACGACTCGCACTTGTCAACAAAGCAAAGTGAACAGTGAGTGAATAGTTAAACGATGACGACCGAGCTGATTTAAATGCTGACAACTCTCTGGCCAACGAAGAATGGATAGACAAATGAGGTGGATGCTGACAAAGAACTCGAACGAGCTCTGATGGACAGACCCGAAGGCATTGATATGTAGAAGTCAAAGAGACTGTAGCGTGTGGCGCGTATAAATTTTACTAAATTCGCGCATTCTTCGATCTCGCATTAACATACTTTCGTATAAATAAAAGTTAAGCCCGTTTACTTTCTCAAATTATTTTAACTTCATTCGTTCAACGTAGATCGAAATGATTATCCCATGACACAATGTTTGTTCTTTTCGTGCGAGTGTGGAAATTAATTGGACTGTCGCTTCCCTTCAAAACATCAGCGAATGTTATTGCTGTTATTATTATATTAAAGTGAGTTAGAAGGTTGTCAAGACTCAAAGAAGAGTGATCTTGTTCTTGAAGATATTGGTGCTGATGTTATCTTAAAGTGTGTTACTGAATATCCAGGAATTATACCTGTATGGCTTCAGAAATGGAGTTTTAAGATTAGTAGCGAGCAAATACAAAACTATCTGTCGGCTGTCACTGCCGACTGTCTGCTTTTGTTTCTCAGATCAGATGCAACAACGGCTGCATGAATCGATGGGCAAGCGGTTATTCCAAATTCGTCTTGCTTAAGTCCCTGAGTCAGCAAAATCCCTTCCTCTCTCTGAAAATCCAGGCATCGAGCGAGATCATCTGGTTTGAAATACCGAACTCTTAGACGGCTATCGCACGAATCGAGCCATCACTTTGTACGTTTCTTCTTTTCAGGACATCTCTCCATAAAACGGAATGGCATGAAGCGCAGTACCTCCTGTAAGTTTGTTGTGTTGCTACACCACACTACAGCGCACCTGGCTAGCATTTTTTTCGAACAACTTTTCCAGCCTTTCCCACAGAAACAAGTAAATATGCGAATCTCAGAATCATCGTGTTCTCGATTTGACGTCACATCCGGCCCTCGACCCATTGTCCGTTAAACTCGGTCGTGAACCAAAAATGGCGGCAATTTCACTTACTTTGACGAGCCATAGAAAATCAAAGATTTAACCAAATCGAAAAATTTTTGCGGTTAATTACTCCACAAAATAAGCTTTTTTGTTTTAGCGAAAAAAAGTTTTGGGGGTTAGGTGCACTTTAATAGGCCACTTTCGATACCAAGGCTTTCAGGACAAACATATTTGGTGGTGTTTTATTTGCATCCAAGTCTCTTGGGAATTGCGAAACAAGAAAAACTTTTTAAAAAGTGCATTTTTTCTACCCGGAAGCCTCAGATCCATGGCAGAATATTGATTTATAACATAAGTAAAGCAAAGGGAGCGCTCTGATTGGTTAATTCAGCATCTTATATTTGCCCATGGGTGTATGCTGCTGACGATTCGATAACTAAAGCAAAGCGCGCGCTTTGTGATGTAGCTCAATAAAAAAAAAAAACTTCTGTTGTTCCAATGTCTCAATGTTATGTTATAAAACAAATGGTTAACGCCATAGCGTGCACTATTGAGTTATGGATGCACTTGGAGGGTTGTTAAGCACTCAAGAAGCTAGAGTCGCACTCGGCTATCGCCTCGTGCGACTCTTACGCTTCTTTCGTGCTTAGCAGCCTCCCACGTGCATTCATAACTCAATAGTACGCGCTATGGCGTTTACCATTTGTTAAATATCGAACGTGTTCTATTTTGGCACGAAACTTCAGAGTTAATAATGTATGATTTCACATGTGAAAATATAAAATTTTCATGGCAACGTTACGTATTGCGCGAAATTTCTAACCTTGAAAAAATAAACCAATCAAAAACCCACGATTGTAAGCGTATTAACACCTATGATATAAAGAGGTAATCAAATGGTACACTCGTGAAATTAAGAAATAACTTCATTTGCATTTTGTCAAAAGAATAATAATTTGCTAAGCCTTAAGAATATTGACAGAACGTGCGTGAAATTATTTCCTAGTTTTGCTCGTTACTATTTGATTTAATACCCATACGAAACGCACTCACGCGGACTCTTGCTGTCTTAATCGCGACCACGTGCAAACGCTAAAAAACCAGAGGGGACTTGGGACTCGATCGACCGCAATTCAAACGCGTTCACTTCCTCGTGGAACTCGTCGTCTTTGGTGTACATGTTCGGGTTTCGTCGATTTCGACCTGCGCTATCAACTTTAATGCCAGCATTGCTGAATTCCCATCGATCTGAGCATGTCACACCCAAAACAACGACACGCACTTGATGCCATAAGTAAACCTTTTGGTGTCGTTTCTCTTCATCGACGGCCCACAAACGAGCAAGAAAAAGAATTGATTGGATGGGGTGACGAAAGGCGATAAACTAAACAGGTTTCGGCATCAGGTTTCGCTATCCACCTCGATGTAACCAATTAAATTTTATTTTTTTAAGGCTTTAGAGTATTTCGTGTTAACGTGAGGCAATTAAGAAAAGTATTATGCAGCCATAACAACCGATATCGTTTTTACAAGCACGTCCGATAAGGACCAAGTCTGAGAAGCACATTGATATCGTATTTTAGCCTATTTAAGGTATGATAAAATCGAGAAAGAAATCTTCAGAATTATAATTATACGTTCTTTTATAAATGTTGAGGGCGTGAAGTTAAGATATTTTTCACGTCGAAGTTATTAGTGCGATTTGAGAATCAGTTTCTTTTTGTTTATACATTAATAATTTTGATGTCTTAATAAAAATAACACAATGATGACACCTCTTATTGACTGGGCAATATATTTACATCGAACTCAAAAGCTGATAATCATATATGAAAATGTAGATAATAGTTATTTTTCATGATTAACGCTTTTTCATTAAATATTTTTGAAGTAACTTTTTGATAACTTTAAGCTTTTTTTTAAATTGGCTTGTTTACCCAGGCATAGACGCTGACACGAGTCAGTTGTACTGAGCCGCTTGGAGATAAAGTGTCTGGGTGGCGAATGGAGGGAAAAGAGATGGCCTGAAATACGTTAAATGTTCAAACGATACTAAGTACCGTACCTTTAGCCAAAGAGGTTTATAGTTAGTGTTTCTTCTCTTATGAAGCCGGCCCCTGCCAAAACTTACGAACAAGGGGGTGAACTAAACTCATTCTGGGGGGTAAACAGAACAATGTGGAACTAATAATCTTTCAGCAATCACGTTCAGAATTAATTGTTTGCTAAATGTAATAATTAAAATGTGATGCCTTTGAGGCTTGCGATCCGACGAGTATATATGCTATGACAAGTTTCCCCTCGGCAAGAAGTATTTTCACGTGTCGGAACATTAAAGGTAGGTACTTAAATTAGGGTTAGTTTCTTGCTTGGGTATCATATCTCTTACGTTGTGCTTAAAAAATTCTTAGGTGTAGAAAAACTCTCAACTATCATTATTTTTAATAAAACAGCCGAATACTACGATTAACGCTTACTAATAGTCACCTCGGTTCGAACTGCTTTTGTTTGCAAGAGGAGGTTTCGGTTAGTTACAAATAGGAAAATACAAGACCCTCCTTGAGTATTTTAAGGCTCAAGGC
>JAHPZR010045405.1:0-48201 GCA_019787425.1 Platygyra sinensis | reverse complement strand
CCGAAATTACCTCACATACATGCTAGATTTAATTGTAATGCAAATGAGCAGAATTAACCGTGAAAAAGACTATGGTTGGTTCTTGTCTTGCTCCGAGTGCTTTTCCCTGGATTCTCTTTTTCTCTTCTCCCCACAAAAAAAAAATCAACATTCCGCATCTATTTACAACTCGACCACGAAAAAGGACACGCATGAAAACCAGCAAAAACTGATCCGCATTCGTTTCTAAATATTGTTATTGTTTTATAACATTTTCAACTTCTTCTTTTTTAAGCTTCAAACCCTTGCACTGTAAACAACGGAGGATGCAGCCATTTCTGTGTAGTAAAATCATCAGGATATGAGTGTGTATCTCCAACTGGATTAAATGTGAAAGCAGATGGGAAGACACGCAAGAAAAGTAAGTTGTTTGTCTTTTGGGTGATCTAGTTGTTTTTATATTGCTTGACCACCATAAACGAAAAATTTTTTACAATCGAATTATTACAAACATGCTGCAAAAGAGTTGTTAAAACTCAGACGTTCAGATGTGGTAACAGAGAAGGAATGGTGACGAGTTTTTCTCTTCTCTAAGAAGTAGTGTGCAGATCTTTATCAAATAAAAATTGTTATATACAGTGTATGGCTCGGCGCATACTATGACGTGACGCCATTCGATTTCGAATGGAATACGAGAAGATAACTCAAAGTTTAATGCTCTCTAGAGTAAATATTTCCTCAAAAAATGTAAATATTTACATGGTTAAAACGAAATAATAGAAGACCTAACATATTCTGTGTAAATCGAGTGAACCATCTGTTCTTTTGCTGGGTTACAAACATTATGTATACACAAATACGTTTACCGAAACCCATGTGGTTGATAAGAAACCGAAAAGTTAGAATACCCCATTCATTGAATAGCATACAAATGAAATTTTTATTACGCACCATCCTCAATGGCTTATTTTCCGCAAGAGTCATCTTCTCTTTTTCGATTACTTTATCAACAGTGGCAAGGAATGGGTTACATTGTAACTTCTCAGTAGCCGTGAAGCCAAAACGCTAAGTGCCTAAAATAACATTATTTGTTAAAAAAAAAAAACAACCTTGGACTTTAAATAACATATTTGTAAAAGGAAAAAAAGCCTTGCTTCATTACGTTTTTGAGTTGCAAAGGTGACCAAATCCATCTTATCCTAATCGCAATAGTTGAGAAGTTTACAGTTCGCCTTAGATACGAAATATTTTGTGTCTTTAACGCTCATACTTACCATCGAGTGTTTGTTTGGCATGCTCGAAACGCGTGTTTTCTCTGGCGATAGGTATTTTTAACATTTCAACTGCTGGTTTTGGGCAAACCTCTAACAGGCGAGACATAACCTAAAATGGCCGGGCAATGGTTTCAAATGAAAATGTTTTCATCTCTCGGCTCGCACCTGAAGTCTCGTTAATTTATTTTGTTAAATTTCCCACAACATTGATATTAATGAATGCATGTTATTGTTCTCGCTCAAGTGCATTTTAGTAATTCACTTTTCGTTAATTTCCTTTTGTTCCTTAGTCACTCTATGCAATCCACCATGTTTGCTGTTAACAAGCACATCAGATATTGTTGCTGCGGATCATAAGACTGCCACTCGAAGTTCGGTTGTTTCGGGTTTAACAAACGCTGTTGCTATAGACGTTCATTTCAGCTTGGGTTACATATTCTGGAGTGATGTAGCAGAAAAAAACATCAAACGGTTCCGCATTGACTTAGCAAGCACGACAACAATTATCAGTGGCATTGGAGTTTGTGATGGACTGGCGGTGGATTGGAGGGCATCGCAGCTGTATTGGACTGATATCACGTATCATAGCATATCAGTATCAGACCTAAATGGCAATAACCAAGGTCCTTTAATTTCTTCGGGCCTTGAGCAACCAAGAGCAATAGCTCTGGACGTAGATAACAGGTACATTAGAACCGACTTTAACTGCTCTATTACTACGTTGTTTTTAAAGGAACGCAATATTTTGTCTTCCCCAAACTCCTCTCTTGGATTCCCTGTTGTTTTTCAGAGGGTTTAGGGCTAATGTCTCAGGAAATGATGGGCTTGAGGCTAAATTCGGTAGGGCTTTCGTGCATAGGCGTACGGGCACCCTTAGACCTGGGGGGCCGGTGACCTTATTGCCCGAAAAAGTTACACAATGCCCGAAAGCATGTGTTGTACAAACGCTCTCAAACCGCAGTAAAAACAAAAACGTTCACATTTCTGGCGTCTAATGAACGTATTTTAATTCCAAAATTACAGTTCAATCCCGATTTTTCGAACCTCCAAAGGAAACGAAAATTAGTTCGAAAAATCGGATATTTGGAGAAATCTGGGGTAACTAAATTACAGTGTTCGACTGAGGAGAGGGAAACGACTTATGTTTCGAGTTAACGGTGGTTCGAAAAAATGAGGGTTCGAGAGGTCGGGATTCAAACTGTAGTTATTTTGAAACCTCGCATACTCTATGAGGTCGATCGATTGCCTAGTGAAATCAAAAACCTTATAAAAGAAACAGTTAATTCTTTCTCGTACGTGAAGTTCAAAAAAATTTTAAAACACAAAAAAAAAAGTCTAGGTCTTCGTTTGTTTGATTGTCATTCTTTTGTTCATGAAAGTAATATCCATCTCATGGATTTCTACGATACACTTGTTAACGATACACATAGCTTTCCAAAAAAATTACCTGGATCCTTAGATCATTTGACCTTAACTCCGTCTTGAGGCAAACGTCGGAGAAAGTAGCCTTCAAGTCTGGCTTTGACAGCCTGTCAGAGAGTTTCCTCCCCAGCACTTTTGCCCGAATCATCAGCGTTTTGCCCAAAAAATTTCAAAAAGTTTTGCAACTGGGGGGGGGGCTGCAGTAATCCAACGCCCACCCCCACCCCCACCCCCCACCCCCCCCACCGGCTCGTACGCCTATGCTTTCGTGTTCACCAGGTGTTTTACGCTTGAAAAATTTTACATTCTTGAAAGAAGACAACTTAGGTACACTCACTAAATTAAAGTACGGAAAACACAAAAATGTATAATGCATGTACAACATAAGTACACCATGACAACTTAAAATACAAATTGAGTTTTGAAAAGTATTTGGCGTTGAGACTTGGCGGCAGTTATTTTCGGGAATACTTGGAAAAATCTTACACGTCCTTTTTTTTGTAAACATGATAACTGTGTTTCAAAGAGCAGTCGGACTAAAAATCTAACGTTAAATCATTGGAAAGATGATTTATGTAAATGATATAACCATGATGTTTGTATTTCACCACAGCTTAATGTTCTGGAATGATTGGGGAACCAACAAAAAAATTGAAAGAGCTTCATTGAATGGAGGTCAAAGAGTCGCCATAGTTACAAAGTCTCTGTATTTTCCCAATGGTATGGAACTTGACAGAGGAAATAAGCGTATCTTTTGGGTGGATGCAGGATATGATACAGTAGAGTCCGTTGATTACAATGGAAACAACAGAAAGCTGCTTTATCAACTCAGTGGCCTGCATCCGTTTGGACTGACACTCATTCCACCTTTCTTGTTTTTTACCGATTGGTATACAGCTGAAGATATCTATCAGCTGGATGCTACCACTGGAAAAGTGATCGGCAAGTACAGTGTCAGCGGTGGGCGCCCAATGGGCATCGTAGCTTACGATGCTTCCCGACAACCTGCAGGTATTTAAAGTGCACCTAGCCCCAAAAGATTTTTTTCGTTTAAACAGCTCTTTGCACCTGTTTTAAAACGCATTGCGCCTTTTTGCCCCCTTTTAGCCCTAATCTTGACTATTTACAGGCTGTAAAAGTTAAGAAATCTGGCCATCATCTGTTCCACGGCCGAGCAAGTAAGGGGTATGGGTCTATTCCGGGTTTGATGTCACAAACTTCTTTGCATTCATGTTTACAAAGAGTTAATACGATGCAAGTCAATCTGTGACGTCAACCCAGGAATAGACCCATGCCCCTTACTAGCTCGGTCGTGCAAACAGGTGATGGCTAGATTTCTAACTTTCACAGCCTATGAAAAAGTCAAGATTTCGTTTAAAAATGTGCAGTGGGTTTCGAATAGGTGCAAAGATTTATTTAAGCGAAACAAATATTTTGGGGTTGGGTGAATTTTAAAGGGAGTTTTACAGCCTAGGGCTATTTAAGCCAATTTTGTTGACAATTTTTCGGCATGAATTGGCCAACAAATTATCGATTTTTAAAGTTGCATTGTTATATCGCCAAATTTTACTTAGAGGTTTATAAATTGCGAAACGTCTAAATCCGCTTTGAAATATACAGAAACCAAGACATACCATTCGTTGCTTGATATTTCTTACAACATGACTAATATCTATCAATTGTCTGGAGTAGGGATGGAGCAGTGGTGAGAGCGTTCGCCTCGATCCCACCAATTAATGTGGCCTGGGTTCAATTCCGGCTCGGTGTCATAAGTGGGTTGAGTTTGTTGTTGGTTCTCGTCTTGCTCCGAGTGTTTTTCTCTGAGTTCTCTGGTTCTGTTTCCCTCACAAAAAAACCCAACACTCTACATTCCAACTCATCCACGACAGATTACTTGCATAAAAACCAACGAAGGCTGATCTGCCTTCTTTTCTGAATATAATGTTACAATATTTTATAACATATTTAACGTCTCCTTTTTTAAGCTTCAAATCCTTGCACTGTAAACAATGGAGGTTGCAGCCATTTCTGTGTTGTAAACTCATCACGTCATGAGTGTATATGTCCAACTGGATAACTCTTCAAGAAGATGGCAAGACATGCGGAGACAGTAAGTCGTTTTTGTTTTAAGTGAAGTTGGTTTTTATATTGCTTGTTCACCATAAACGGACATGTTAGTTTCCAATCGAGTTGTTACGAACATGAATATGCATGCTGAAAAGTAGTTGTTAAAACTCACACGCTCAGTTGTCGTAACAGAGCAAGACTGGGAACGAGTATTTTCTCTTCAAAAACAGAGTACAACTTTAAAACTGACATTTTCATTGAAAGAAAAAGTTTTTTAAGCGATCATTCAGAAGCTTAACTTTCGTCTCTTGGACTCTTGGTCCCTTCTTAACTTCTTACAATTGAGTACATTTGGCGGAGACTTGGACTCTGAATCTATTTGTGATCCTCCTAGGGGCAGAGCTGCGTGCTGTTGGCTCGCAAGACCTCGTAACGTATCTTGTCTTTAGTTAGAGAAAAACAAATGAGGTTAGCCTGGGATAACCACATAAAAATTCCTATTTACTATCTAAATTAGTTGTGTAGCCAGCATGGTCACTCTGATAATGTAACGGTGATCACGCCTGCCCGGTAAAATTAAATTTGTATATATATAAAGTACCAACCGATCTTTGTAAAGTCTTACCAAAGGTTTACCAAGTTTATAATTATGGTGTAATCAGAACAATTTATGAAAGCTAACCATTTCAAGCCAGCGCTTAGACCTAATCACTAGAGATCACTGCCTGACCCAGCAGTTATTCTCTGCCTAAATAGAGTGCCGTTTACCTGCTTTTACCTGTTTGTGTCACGAAGTATCTCACCATATTTTGGAGTATCCATTCTAGCAATAACCTAATCACAACTCCAAATGATGTAGAAAAGTATTAAATTCAACAATAGCAGCATGGTTCAGCATGGTAATAATAATTAAATAACAATATATAATTATAATAAGAACCTTCCCAGAATCCGTTGCAGCTGAAAAATCGTCAATCCCAAATAACTTGGTCAGTTTGAGGGCAGCAAGACCCCCACGTTCTCTAGAAATAAGTCTTACCATAAACTAATTATTGTACAAGACTAAGGGCGATGACGTCATTGGTCACGTGACTTTGCTCTGAAGTGCGTTTTTGCTCACTGTGACGAAATTATTTTGTTATTGAAAAAGCAGTCAACGTGGTTTTAAAGCACAATGGTGTGAGCCATTTCGGACTACCCGGGTACCGAACAAAATGTAAATATTAAGGGAGCTATGTACAATTTTCAAAAAGTGGGAGTCTGGGTACAAGTGCTATCTCGCGTTGTTTTAAACGCGAGGAAATAAAAATTTGGATATGGGTAGATATTTTTATGACATATACATTTTTGCTATTTTTCATGATGTGACGTCATCGGTCACGTGACCAGAACGGACGAAATTTTTATATTTGTTCTAAAAGTTCACTACAACCTTTCTCCAAGAATATTTTTAAGCGAAGTTGTAGTTTAATAAATAGTGTTTTAGAAAATGGCCATGATTACTTTTTCCTAAAAAAGTGCGGCAGTAGAAAATCTAACTGAAAAGTTTGTCAGCTTCCTGCTCAACGACCATTTGAGCTAGCAACGAAAGAAAATTTGCCAAAGGCCTGAGTGTATGCCCTTAATGAAGACGTTGTCAGTTTTTTCAAATTTTAATTGGTTTAGGAGGAGAGCGATGCTTTTTCTTGAAACGAAATGAGTGAGGCCTGGGAGAAAGTAAAGCTGCTGCCCATCCCCCACTCCGTTGGGATCTTCCCAGCGGGTTCCTGGTGGTATGTAATGCGGGCTCTTAAAAAAATGGCGCCGACTGGCAACAATGACAATGAAGTGGAGTGGACAGTGGAGTGAGTTTTGAGTTACATAGGATAGTTTTGTTGCTGTTCTTCCTACTTGACGCGGCCAAAACGAGTCCCCAAACACAGAATATATGTCCTTTATTTGTATGCCGAATGAAGAGGAATATGAAATGAGCAGAAACTTTGCAGACGTTTCGCAAACAATAACTGTTCTAACAGAAATTTACTGCGACCTGAGGTCTAAGGTAAGCGTTTCTTGTCGTACAATGATCTGATTTTATTTTAAAGACTGGTTTAAGCTTATGTCTTTGATGTTAATCGTGTGTGAAGCTTCGTATAAGTGCTACCGGTAGAATCGTGCTGAAACTTAGCAAACTGGAATTTAAGTCGACTCGGAGGAAGAAAATAGATAGATAGATAGATAGATAGATAATCTTTATTTATCCACGGACAATTCATCAGCCACAAATGTTAAGAACGTGTAAAATATATCAAAATCGGCATGCAATTAAATGAATAATAATAAAAAAAACTATTATAAAATCTCTACTTAGAACCTAAACCTAACTAAAGCTGCTTTCCACGAATGCCGTGCCTCAACGTACTTCATTAATTAAACGCTTAAATGACCTAAGGGACTCTGCTTGTCTTATGTCGCGAGGAGGACTGTTCCAAAGGGTGGCGCCACTATAGCTGAAGCTATTCTTATAATAGTTTGTTCGCGGCAATGGAACAGTAAGCTTAATAAGCTTACTGTTCCATTGCCGCGAACAAACTATTATAAGAATAGCTTTTGTCAGAGTCTCTTAGGTCATACGCAGTTTCTTGCCTTTCAAATTTAGAACATAAATAGTCTGGAGCTAGACCGTGCAGAGACGTATAGACCATTGTGGCTCTTTGTATTTGCTGCCGGGAGGTTAGGTTTTTCCATCCCAGGAGCTCAAACAACTGACCAGCATCAGCGTCATAATTTGAATAAGTCAAAACACGGGCTGCCCTGTTTTGTAGTTTTTGCATCTTGTAATAATAATAATAATAATAATAATAATAATAATAATAATAATAATAATAATAATAATAATAATAATAATGATAATAATAATAATAATAGTGATAATGATAATGATAATGACAATGACAATGACAATGACAATGGCAATGACAATGACAATGAATTTGACAATGACAATGATAATGATAATGATACTTTCATCTACAACGGCAGTTTAAATATGAATCACATCATATATACTTCACATCATTTCACTCCTCAAGGAGATATGACCTCAATAAATTGACCTCGCTCCCAATGTGTGGCTTCAAAGCTCAGTTGATCGAGCATCGCACCGGTATCGCTGAGGTCACGGGTTCGAATCCCGTTAAAGCCCTGATTTTTAAGGCTTCTGCTTTTCAATTGCTTAAATTCTCTACTTGCACAAATCCCATAAGACACCTCTTTTACTTCCAAAATTTTGCTTAATCATTGTTTGCAATTTCTTCTGAAGACTAATATTAGATGAACTCAATTAATTGACCTCGCTCCCAAAGTGTGATTTCATTGCTCATGGGTAACTAACTGCCAGGCACCGCATACGATAAACACTGTCAACGTAGGATCTACAAGAGATCTGACCAAGAAGGCCGAAACAGCTGTCCACTGTTGCGATCCTGCTCTATCGGTTCTTGTCACGTTGGTGTCTCGAAACGTTTTTCACGTAAAATCAGCCTTGCAGTCTATTGCTTTCATAGCTCAGTTGGTGGAGCATCGCACCGGTATCGCGGAGTTCACGGGTTCGAATCACGTTGAATCCCTAATTTTTTTGCTTAAATTCTCTAATTGCACAAATCCCATATTACACCACTTTTACCCCCCAAAAATTTTTGCATAATCATTGTTTGCAATTTCTCCTGGGACGTGGAGATGTCCCAAGAGAAATCTAAAACAATGCAAATGCAAATTTTTGGAGGGTAAAAGATGTGTATTATGGGATTTGTGCCAGTAGAGAATTGGAAAATTAACTGCGATGATCATTCTTCACTTTCATCTACACGGTGAACCGCAGTTCAAATATGAATTATTTCATATATTCATCATATAACGTCATAACCAATAAAATTGTGTCATCTTACAGAGCAGGCTCAGGGCTATCTATTTAATGTCAATTTGCTTCGCTGTCTATGGAACAAAACCGAGGGGATGGGTTACATGCTGCACGGCTCCTTTGTAATACGGTGGGGTATGAGTAGTATTATACCTCCTGAGTTAAAAATCAAAACTCTTTTTAAAAATTGACAATTTTTGTCTAATAGGTTATTCTACAAAATACGTAACATATTGATCAAAATATTCTTTCTTCTTTCTTCTTTCCTCTTAGTCTATCACCGTTCAATTTTGCAGTATTTTTTCTGGTTTGCTTTATTTTTAGCTTCACTTTTGCTAGTGTCTGCTTTGTTTTGGTCAGTCCTTCGCTTGTAATTCTTTTCGAGGTTATGGGTATAAATCACCAAATGTAACATAACCAATTTCTCTTCGAAATAATTAACTTCGGAAGTACAAGGAGGGTGATGCCAGCCCCCACAAGATTTTTTAAAAGTTTTGAAAAGACTAGTTACTCTGAGGGAATTTTAGAAGCTGTTCTACTGCAGTAATTTATGAATTTGCACATTTTATAAGCAATGTGGTTTGATTTCGAGTCAATTCCCGTTATTTCTTGCCCTTTTAAGAAAGAAATAAAATCCAAAATAGCGAATACAAGATGGCGCGTCATATGACGTCATAACCAACAACAGATTTTTCATCTTGTAAAGCAAGCTCAGGGCTACCTTATCAATGTAAATTTATTTTGCTCTGCCTTGACACAATGAAAACGCAGAGGCTGTAGAAAGGAGGGAGTATGAGTTACTCAGGCAACTTAAGGCATGGTTCACCTCTTAATATGACATATTTTTGTTTTAAAGAGAAGTTTTTGTTGGTTCTTTCCGAAATTTGTAGGATACAATCAAATCAGTATCCTTAACAATATAAAGAATTGTTACATTTTAAATTTACGTCATGTGACCCAAAAACGATAATTAACGGTTAAAATCTTTAGACTAAAATGGGGTACGGTAAATAAACTTCAATTAATCATTCCTGTGTGTAATTCTTTTACATTGTAACAGGTCTTCAAGAAATAGCCTTGTGTTCACGTCCACGTACAATAAAAACTTTTTATTTAAATGAAACAGGTCACTTGACATAGTCAGAAATAGTTAAATAACTTCTAATACAAATTACCAGTTCCATCTTACAAGGCAGAGATACAATACTCTTACTTTGTTGGACAGCTTGACATTATTTGTTGGCAACTTTTGATGCATAACCTTACCCCATTTTATTAAACGTATTTAGTGACGTCACAGATAAAGGAATGTCACGTGACACAGAAATGTTAACATCCTCTTAAACTAGTCAAACAAACGGCAGGTTAATTTTAAAGGTGGACTAAGTCATTTAGGTCCACAACCAATAAAGATCTTTTAATTCTCTGCTGGGGGGTCTAAGTAGCCTGAATAGCGGGTACATCAGAGGGTTAAAATTCCAAAGAAACTTTCGTCTAATCTCACTTTGCGAACAGCCTCCTCTGAAATTTTGTAATCTTGGAGCTAAGTTTAAGGGTTTCCTCTTCCGACCACATTGCCAAAAATGATTAAAAGAATAATAAATAGAAAGATTCAATGAGACGTTTAAAGCAAAAACAAAAATATTTTGAAGCCAAAAGGATCCAAACGTGACCCGTAAAATATGGCGCGGAAATTTCCAGGCAGAAAAACGTTGCATTTATGTGTTCTGGGCTCGGAAGGGGCAGGGGTTGGGATTACTCCGCTATATGGGCTATCAGAGGTATCAGGGGCCCCAAAGGGTATCTATGTCTGAAAAAGGTGTAAATTTTATACACATTGGACTAAAATAGGGTGTGTTTTTCACCCTGGCTTGGCATTGGGCATTTTGTTTACAATCATGACTCAATCAGTTTAAGGCCAGGGTCAGGAACTGATTTAAAGTAGAAATATGGTTGGACAGGTATATTTTGTTTTACCAAGCTGAACTTTTCCCTGATTATAAAACTCGGCGTCCTGCCTCGCCGTAACATATTATTTTGACCATGTGGCATGTCACGTGATTAATTTGTTAAAATTTGGTAAATCGGCGAATTGGTGACGAATTTTCAGTCTCAGTTGATCAATAAATGAGTGTTTTCGATGCAAATTGAAATTATCTACCTTGCTACGTCTGGAATGATCTTCCTTGGTTCTATTTTAGAAAATATAAATGATCAAAAGTCGAATTTTGTTGAAAAAGACCACTTTTACCCTATAATTTTTTTTCTGTGAAAAGAGGGACTGTCATTCCAAACGTCTGAGGATGGAAATAATTGACCTGCATCTAAACTGCGTTTTTGCAGGATGATATTACTAAAAACCGCCACCAATTTCTCAAATAATGGTTTTTTTGCGCTTAACGTCACGTGGCATGTCACGTTACCCCTCAGAAGTACTAATTCTACTTTAATATGTCCAGGACGTTGCCAAAAATGTAAAACTGGACGTGCTGATTAGAATTCGACAAAAAAGGTTACAGGAGTCATTCTTGAGATACAAACCCATAAATCTAAAATGAAGGGTGTTTGAAATGGGTTATTCTTTTGTAATAGTAATCGTTTACGTCACAAACTTGCTCACCAATGTTTGGGCATTTGTTTGATACAATTATTGTAGCATCGATGGGAGGCGGGTGGCCACATGCCGGATCGAGCGGTGTGGGTTTGAGCCCTGGCCTGGGGCCGCATCGCGTTGTGTTCTTGGGCAGGTCATTTTACTCTCACAGTGTCTCTCTCTCCACCCAGGTGTATAAATGGGTACCGGCAAACTTCATACTGGGTGTAACCCTGCGATGGCCTGGCATCCAATCCAGAGGGAGTAGAAATACCCCTAGTCTCTTCATGCTACAGAAACCGGGATAAACTCCGGCCTGATGAGCCACTAGGCTCGTAGTCAGACTGAACTCTACTTTACAACTAGAAACTAATCTTTATCCATCAAAAGAGAAATTCTGAAAAATGGGCAAAAGGTTATGAGCTGCTGCGTACATCAGCACAATGCGAAAACAAACCATGCCTCTCTGGGATTCATCTCGTCAAAGAGATAAAATATTCTCAAAAGCTGAAAGACTAAATTCACGTTATGAAATGCCTCTTCTTCTAAATATATATTTTTGCAATGAAACGACGTAAATGGATAAACATTTTTAGGTTTTTTGTACACTCAGTACGTGACAATTTGATTAGTTTTATCACTTCTCGCGTGGCGCGTGACACAAACCACGTAATCGATCGGCTTTACACCGCTAGGTTAAAAAAAATAAGGCTATGTTCTGAGAGAAATGCGTGAGTAGTTTTAGCGTATGGATTACATCACATCTGTCTTTTTTTTTTCTGTTTGAAATCATTGCATGAAAGGTTTTTTTTTTTTTGCAGAACTCCGACACTGAAACGTAAGACCACAAAATAACGTAAAAGAATGGCTGTATGGAAATGTAAACAAACAATTTCTAGCACAAGTGCGATATGGATTGAAAAACTACGACTGAAATAGAAAATCAATGAGAAAATGATGTAAACACCGCGCGCCGTAATGATTATCGTGCGCGTAGGGTTCTGAATATGCCAGTACTTAACGTTTGAATGTAATGTCTCACAGGAGGTAAGCTTAAACATCACTTTTCTGCCATAGTTTAAGTCCAAATACCGAGCAAATCAAATACAAGAAGACATTTTCAGGTTCCTTTTGATTATCGAATCCCAGACACTTGCCTATTGCTTTCGTTTCTAGCAGGTTCGTGTTGTGATTATCACGAGTTTGAGAGCGTTAGTACTCAGCGCTGATGTAAAGCCCGAAAATAATTTTTATACCAGGTTTTACACTGACATTTCGTCTTTCGAAACGTCAAAATCTTAGGTGTTTTGGTGTTTTACCGGGTAGCGAATTTGCCGATTGAAAAAGTGTGCATAATTAAGAATTTTAGGAAGTGAATCTTAGTGATTTTAAGCGGCTCTTCGTGACCTTGAAAATTAACCCACAGAAGTATAACTGGCCTCAAAAGACTTGTAAACTCCTCAAAATAAATTTCCAGGCTCAAACTGGAGTGTTGTTTTGATGGGGATTAAACAGAGCGAAGTTTATGATAAGGTATTAGTCACTGAATTTTGCGTGTTTTTGACCAGACGTGGGACCGCAAAAGATTTTTGATTTTTTAGCGAGTTTAAAAAGATATTTCAAGAAAAAAATCATTCCACGTTTCTAGGCTTACCATAGGCTATCTCTGGGAAGAATATGAAAAATTTTGATTTTTCATCATTTGCCGCATATTTTCGATATGACTCGATCCTAGTGGACATTCCCTCTTAAACCTTTAAAAATCAAAAGACAAATGCTCGCAGAAAGTGGGAAACAATCCCAGAAAACCGGGTTTTGTTGTTTAATTGCAGAAACTTCCAGCACCGGAGAAAAAGTAACGTCTTTTCTAGCCATTGCCGTGGGAGCATTCGTTGCAGTGTTAGCCGTGGCATTCCTATGTATGCGGAAACGCGAATTTATGTAAGTCCCTTTATTACGACATTGACAATAGAGACCTTTCGTTTGAGAGAAGGTTTTTCATAGTCCTAGCCTTTCTGTTTCTTGCCCTGCTACTTACGTAACAATGGGTGAAAAGTAAGGTTCTGGGTCGTTTTGCCTGAAGTTTCTTTTCTTTTAAAAGCTTTTAAAGCTTTAAATAATTTATGCCCTAGTTTTATTAGTGATCTGTTAGAAACTTATAAGCCTACTAGGTCTTTACGATCATCGAGTAGGAACTTGTTAGCGATTCCTCGTTCTAAGTTAAAATCTTATGGTGATCGCGCTTTTTCTGTTGTGCACCTAAGCTATGGAATGGCATTCCTAAGATCATAAAATGTAGTGCACATCTTAACACTTTTAAGCGTAATCTTAAAACTTATCTTTTTAAGCGTTATTTTAATGAATGATTATATTTAATTAGTATTTTTAACTTTCTAATAATTTATTATAAAAAAGAAGCATTTCTTCATTGAATAAAGTCAATGCGTTCATTGTATGTTTTGCAGCATAAGGAGATGGCGACGCTTCACAGGAAAGGGAAAGGAAGAAAGAGATGGCAATCAAGGCAACGTACAGCAAGACAATGCTGCTTTTCAAAACCAACATAACCAATGGTACTAAAGCTTTCTGTGTTAGGACGGTGTCTATTAAATACAAAGGTTTTTGCGCCAGATTAGGACTAGGCGGAAAAAGTAGATCTTTGCAAAGGTTATTGGAATCATTTTTTTTCGATATAATTAGCCTTGAATCTACAGTTGAATTTTAGTATGATTTTCTACAGATAACAGCTAGTTTTTCGGATGAAAGACCTTAACAGTAGTTAGTTAATGATATGCTTCTACTCCGGTGTTTCTAGTTTAACTACTTGTTCATTAAACTTGATTCGGTCACAGTAGAAAAATTTTGCTTTCATTTCAGTTGCGTACTTGGTAGCGTAGTTGATTACGTTAAAAGTGAAGCATTTTTTTTTTATTCTATATATAGAGATCACCGCATTTTTTTGTTTTTGTAGCACACGGCGACGCTACGTACGGGAGGACGATGATAGAGCTGGCAATCAAAACAGTGATGCAGGAATCGAGGATTTACAGCTGGTTAATATTTATTTTCATAACCTTCATTATATCCCCGTGTAACATTGTGGTGACGTTTGGTATGCTTCATCAGGATATCTGGCTTGTTTGGTCTCCCCATAGTTCATAGTCTCGAGAGACGCAATTCAGCCAAAATACGTCTACCGCGTGACCAAGCGATCCTCATATTCCACCGAAGCGAACTCAAATGTTGCAATTAGGTGTTGATGACACACAAATTTGGCCCACAATTTATCAGGTCAGCGATTTGTTATCCATCAACATGTAGTCTCCTTCGTAGCCGTTATTAGGGTCGTCACGCAACGCTTCTCCGCCAGCCAAGAAAAGCGAAGGGAAAAGCGTTGCGTGACGACCCTAACAACGGCCGGGAAGGAGACTGATCAACATGTTAGCACAACAGGAAATGAGGTGGTAGACAAGCCTTCCCCCCCCCCCCCCCATTCTCGAGTTAAAGGTCTGGAGAGAGGACAGGAGGATTGTTGATGGTGAAGGGAGAGAGCGTGATGTGTAACTTGCACTACATGAGTGTTACAGCAAGGAGGTGGTTTAAAAAGCAGGAGTTTATGCTGTGCCAGCTTTACCACTTTCAGCTTTACCTTTACCGAAAAAAAAATCATGTTTGCCCAAGTATAAATAAGTCAACCGAACGACGTCCTCACGTACTTCATTATCAGTCCGCCATTCTTTCCACCATTGAAAGACATTGCATTATTACCTGAGCTAGGGATTCACAGATAGGTGCGCAGTACGTTTTTCCGCTCTGAAGTCATGTTGCTAAATCAGCTTAGTAAGTAAGTTGCACGCGAAGAGTGTTTTGTTTGAAACGTACGTTGTTACACATACATACTTTACATACATACTTTATTGTCACCTCCCCAATGGGGCTTTTCAGGAACAATTATTTAATTACTAAAGTTACTAATAACTACACAATTAAAATTCATTAAATTTAAGAAGCATTTACAACATTGTCTAAACTTTGTAATCAAGAGAAATACTACAATACAACGGTGACCAACGGAAGGTGCAAATAAGGTGTGGTAATACTTTTTTAGCTTCGGCTAGTATTCTTTCAGAAAAATTCGCAATTTTCTGAAAAAAAAAAAATCATGATTTTGAAAAAGGAATACATGCCCATGTTTCCAACGGTGGCTTCAATCGAAACGCGTCGAAAATGGCTAGATTAAAAAAAAAAGGGGGGGGGGGGGGGGGGGAAGAAACGCGTTTCAGGTCCGTAGCTTCATTGGAAGTGAGTGTCTTTATTGAAAATAAGTGTCTTTATGAACTTCCCTGTGCTATCCATTCATCCATCCATCTTCCAAAATAAATCTTGCGCTCCTCAAAAGCCGCACAGATTTTGACAGAAATAGTTTTGCATTCACCGGAGCAGAAATCTGAATGATTCACCGAATTGTTTAAAGGAAGAAAGTTCATTAAAAAAGAATAACAACCAAAACTGCGGTTATAAACATAACGAGACAACGCACGTTGTAAAAACTTTCATTTATGAACTTGACGTTTCGTGTGCTCCAACATACATCTTCAGAAATAACGGTTCCTTAAAATTCAACTAAATATTAACACGAGGACTAATACCAAATAAGGATGGATAGTAACGTCAGTGAAAAAGTAAATGCATATAAATAGATCTACTGAGTTAAATCTGCTGGAAAAAGTATCAACATACCTTTGCATCTTGAAAGGTTAAGTTTAAGAAGTAATACAGGTTATGAACCTGAGCTAAGATAAACTTGCATTACCTATAGATTTACTGATTTCGAGTTACTTGTATTCTCGAATTGTATTACTAGCGTGGCATCCGTCGAAGCTCCGCAGAACACGACCAGATCAAAGCAGTCTCTAGTGACACTGGTGCGGCTGCTGGGAGTTTAAACTCAGTAGCGCTGGATGAGGGAGGTAAGGACCATGAGAGTCAAAATCACAGAGCTAAAACAATTCCAAGTGTGCAATAAGGGTTTTAAAATTACTCATACAATATATGAATGGGTAATGAATGGCTACGAAACAAAAAGGAGGGCATTTTTCTTAATTAAGCCCTTCGAGGTAAATTTCAGTTTTCGAAGATCACCGAGTACTCACTAATTGAAACGTTTATTTTAAACCACAATATGGTTTTAAGTCACGCACCTTTTTTCGTGCGAACTGGTCCTATTGAAGAACTGACATGTTTTGTTCAGTCTTGCTATCTCTAAACAAACTTTTAAGCAAAATATCCCTAAAGGTTCTTTAATAAGCCCATACATTATTTAAAAATTTTACATCACATTGCATATGGTCAAACCTTCTGGAGCGGTTTATATAGCGTCACATAAAGAGCCACTCGACCAATCAGATTGCTGGAAACTCTTTGTTCAGCTCTGAAATTATACTAATTATTATTGTAAGAGTTACGAGGTGAAGCCTTCCAAAGTCGCTCCCACAGCATTACCAAGCCTGTTCTGAAAGGATGAAGTTGTACAATGAACTTGTAATTGGACACATCTCAAAGGAGAGCTCAACAAAATGTTTCTGAGCAAAGGGTCATCTTTATTTATTTGAAATACACAGAACCACTTTTATTGTAAAGCGTCGGAGTCGTCCTCCCTTGGATTGTAAACTTAAGAGTGACTTTCTATAAATACTACGGATAGGTGTGCAAAATGCAAAAATCGAATTCCCTCAACTTTTTCACAAGAAAGCCCTCTGGAAACTATTTAAGAAAATACAACTTTCAGTTCGTTTGGATTTATATTTTTCAAGAAAAGCCATTTTTAGTGCAGAGTGCACTATTGGGATGGTTTGGGGGTTGACGCCGCTAAAGAAATATGGCAGTAAGGTAATAAGGTGTAAACTTTAATGTTTGTTTAATTAAGTGATTTCAATTAATTAATTAGCCTTGTTTTGAGGGAGTGGGGTGGGTACTTTGATTGCTACATAAAACGTACTATACTTACATTTCTTAATGGATAACATCACAAAATTATGTATGGTTCCAATATTAACGTCTTATCCTAGTGGTACTATTCTTTTAAGAACAAAGCAAAAAAAAGCTAAAAGCGTATGCGCAGGTTGATTAGCATTAGTGTTAACTATATGTTTGGTAAACAATACATTTCATACACAATTATACAGGAAAGTTAAGTGATTTTCCTTGTGGTTAAACACAGTATGTAAGACGCATGCGCTCTAGCCTTGTCAGCATGATACATTCCATTCTCGAGTTCAATACCAGACTCTCGTCTTAACGGACGATAGCAGTCATATTTCAGGTAATTAATATCAGTTCTCCGTTTTTGTGCAAAGAACGCTTTTGTGACAGCGTATCTTTTGGAATCATCCCTAGCTCGGTTCAAAAATGTCGTGTGCTGTTTTCAAACTATTTCGTGTTTGTTAAGCTTTTAACAGGGAAACGAATGGATCTCCTCAGCCGCTTGTTTATTTTCTCCCCTTTGAAGAGAACAAGATGTTCACAAATGTATTCACCCGAACCATTTCCGAGTTAGCGGCATTAAAATTAGTAATGTCGTGATAAAAGAAACTTCTCAAATATTGCTGCAGACACTGTGGCACTTGCGGAAACCGCAAATAAATTTAGTCAGTCTTTGAGGAGACTCATTCACCGATGTAGGACATAACATCGGTCAAGTTGAAACGCTTCCGGTTGTATTAATCGTTATTACATGGCTGTGTCTCACAAGGACTGGGAACTACCAAATTCACGTATTTGATTGGCTGAATTGGATATTGACCGCGGTCTAGATTTTCCCATCTAGACCGGAATCTAGACGGGTAATGTTTTGAAATAAAAAAGTTACAAGCTAAGAAGCAAAATCATTGACTGTGTTCATCTAACAATATTTATTTCTGTAAGTGGCAAAAAGCTGATGAAAAAAAAAAAAACTAAAGAGGACGAGCAAACTTCGGAAGAATTAAATTCGGCTCATTGCCGTTCGCAAGCAAAACGTCAGTACAAGCCAGTTACATTAAACGAATTACGTAAATTGTCTTTGCCATATAATAAACACCTTATTAACCGAGCTTAGTCGGTCTGTATGGGAGAATCTTGACCTCGGTCGTGTGTACAGACCTCACTGCGTTCGGTCTGTACTTACGACCTCGGTCAAGAATCTCCCATACAGACCTCCTGCTCGGTTAATAAGAGCTAAATATCATTGTGTATTTTGAACTGGTTTACTGTTAACACTAGCGCTGGCAACATAATACATGTAAGAACGTGCTATTCCGAGACACGACGTGACTATTTGATAATTAAATTAGTAATTGTTTATCGATGGTATGAAAATTTTTTGCCTGTTGAATGAAACAAAATCATTCCTCTTCAATTTTTTTTCATCAGTTAGTATCATTATTTTATTTTTCTTCAGCAGGAAAAATGCGAGCATATCTTCCTTTGTATGTTTTGAGAAAACAAGGGTATCATGTTACAAACTTTGCGAGGAAAGCAAAAGTATCAAGTTACAAATGTTGGCGTTAAAAAAAAGAAAGAGTAAGGTTTCCTCTATCGTTCTGTGAAATAAAATTTTGGGGCAACTCAAACTGCGAATTTAGACGACCGAAAATATTTACGGTACTTGCTTAAAGTTTAGAGCTTTGAACTTACAGTTGTCCTTAATAAATACAAGAGATAACCTAAACAACAGTTGGAATTTTAGTATGACCCATTTAAATGATTTATAGTTATTTTTTATCTTCTGTGGGCAATTGTAATCGAAAGTAATATTTTTTACGCTGCTAACTTGTTTATGAGTACATGCGTATTTGATCACTGAAGCGGAAATTGTGAATATAAACTTGTTTCATCTATAAAGTGCTATTTCGTGTGCTGCAAGGCGTTAAGTGTTCTCATTATAACAAAATGGTATTGCCAAGTAGAAGGTCTTCCTCTCAGATTTTAAAACAACATACAGTTTTTGGCTCACCGTCCACATGCATGGCTTGATTTACTCAGCAGCATTATACCGGGTGTGATAGCAATGAGATGGCGTGACGATAATTGACAAGTCAGAGTCACGAATCGGATCGAATTGAATTCATCAAAATATATTTATTGTATCTTTTGACATCATAATACTTTGAGACTAGAGGACTCTCGTGAAATAAGTCTACAAATTTTGAAACCCTTATTACGGTTGAAGTGAAGAACATGGACCTACACTACTTTTATATCGCGGTCGAGTGATCCTCGAGTGTTATGTGATAATAAGTTAATAAGTTACTGTTACTGTTGGGTTAGGGGAGGGGTAGGTGCGCAGTTGCCCAGATACTGATATTGATTCGAAAGATTAACGTACCGGAGATTTAACTATAACTACTGAACTTTTTCACAGGCCAAAATTGCCTATTCACTACTTGCACAATACCATAATGCACCTCTTTAACCCCCCCAAAAGTTTGCATACTCATTGTTTACAATTTTTCCTGGGACATGAACATGTCTCAAGAGTAATCTAAAACAATGCCTATGCAAATTTTGGGGGGTAAAAGAGGTGTATTATGAGGTTTGTGCAAGTAGAAAATAAAGGACATGATTGCGCAACATCTTGATGCCCTTTCCCGCCTCTCCCAATTTCAAAGGGAAAAGCCCTGGGAATGAAGTTGCTCGATGCCGGTAAGGAGGACTGGACTAAAGGATTGCTTTCCAAAAAATACCACCTGGCCATCATGTAGCACATTTAAATCTTCTAAGTCCTTATTGTTGCCAGGATTCTCTTGAACGACTGTAAATATCACTAGATTAAGACAGCGAGTCAAAAACGGCTGCCGCAAAATTGAAAAGATCTTTTTCGCAACGGCAACTGATGTTGCACTGTTAAGCTCTTGCCAAACGATCGCAACATTCAAACGCAACAGATCACAACATTGTTGGGTGCAACATGTTGCGCGCGTTTGGCCACCCTGTTGCAACGTGTTCCGACAAGTTGCGAGTTGAAAATTAAACTAGTGCGCATGCCCAGGTGCAACATTGTTGCACGAACCTGGCCAAACGACTACAACATCATGTAACATCCACAAATGTTGCATGAAAAATTTGACTATTTTCAAATTTGAGCCAACAACACCCAACATGTCGCAACACATCGCAACAGGGTGGCCAAACTCACGCAACATGCTGCACCCAACAATGTTGCGATCGTTTTTCCGGGGCTTTAACGATCAGGGCAACTGAGTGTCTTAAAGAAAAATGGTATAAGCTTGATACAAGGTTATCACGGTCACTTCTTGACAATCTCAGACAAACGAAAACTTAAAAACGAGGCTTCTGACGAGTTCTTAGGGGAGGCTAAAACTGTCTTAAGATAATATCTTTAGAACTTCTCCTCAAATTTACAAATAAATGGTACTCTTGGGTCAATAAGTCACAGTAGTAATGGCGGCCAGCAGGCTCCTGCGGCCAGTCATAAGCAGGGACTATGGTGACAATCGCATGACTCGAGAAACTCTCCATGTAAGGACAAGTAGGGAGCTTTCCGTCGTCCTTTTATGTTTCCCACGTTATTATCAAAGTATTCACAATGCATCTAAGAGCCCACCCTTGCATCTAAGAGCCCACCCTTGTGGAAGAACCTCAGTTGTTGTGTGACACTGATGTGACCAACTTTAACAAAAGGCAGAGCACTAGCCTCGCACACTAGTTTATCGTGGTAAGGGTAACGGCGAGGGTTTCGAAAAACCATGCGACAGCAACGTAACCCCGGGATGTAAACCCTTGGATAGCATTGAGAAAGGCATCACAGAAAATGTCACACAGTATTATAGGACTCCGCTTTCTTAATTATGCAATTTAAATGATAAGTAAGAATGTTTTGCGTCGGACAAAAGAAAGCAGATGAGCCATCCGTGTTTTTGGCATTGAATAGGATTCAATGCTAATAACTGCCTTTATACCTTATTTAACTAGCAGAGTGGGAAGCTAAAAATAAAGAAAACCAGAAAAAAATACTGCAAAATTGACACGGTGATAGACTAAGAGGAAAGACGAAAGAGAAAGAAAATATTGTGATCAATATGTTACGTTATTTTGTGAGATCTAAACCTACTTAGAAAAAATTGCAATTTAAAAAGAGTTTTGATTTTTAACTCAGGAGGTAGAATACTACTCATACCCAACGTATTACAAAGAGACGGCAGGCAGTGTAAACCATCCCCGCGTTTGTGTCCTGAGACAGCGAAGCACAAATTGGACATTAAAGTAGATAGCCTGAGCCTGCGTGTACAGATGACACAATTTTTATGGTTATGTACGTTATATGATGAATATATGAAAATAATTCATATTTGGAACTGCGGTTCACCGTGTTAGGTCAAGTGAAGAATGATCATCGCAGTAATTTCCAATTCTCTACTGGCACAAATCCATAATACAAATCTTTTACCCTCCAAAAATCTGCATTTGCATTGTTTTAGATTTCTATTGGACATCTCCACGTCCCAGCGAGAAATCGCAAACAATGATTATGCAAAAATTTTGGGGGGTTACAAGGCGTGTAATAGGGGATTTGTGCATTAGAGAATTTAAGCAAAAAAATTAGGGATTCAACGTGATTCGAACCCGTGGAACTCCCCGCGATTTACGGTGCGATGCTCCACCAACTGAGCATGAAAGCAATAGGACTGGCAAAGCGATTTTACGTGGAAAAAAGTTTGAGACCCCAACGTGACAAGAACCGATAGAGCAGGATCGCAACAGTGGACAGCTGTTCGGCGTTCTTGGTCAGATCTCTTGTCGATCCGACGCTTGACAGTGTTTATCGTATGCGGTGCCTGGCAGTTAGTTTACCAGAGCAATGAAATCACACTTTGGGAGCGAGCGTCAATTAATTGAGTTCATACTTAATATTAGTCTCAGAAGAAATCAAACAATGATTAAGCAAATTTTTGCGGAAGTAAAAGAGTGTCGTTATGGGATTGTCAAGAGAGAATTTAAGCTATTTGAAACGAGAAGCCTAAAAAATCAGTCTTTAACGGGCCTTCGAACCGGTGCGCTCCGCGATACCGGTGCGATGCTCGATCAACTGAGGCTTGAAGCCACACACTTGGGAGCGAGGTCAATTTATTGAGGTCATATCTCCCTTGAGGAGTGAAATGATGTGAAGTATATATGATGTGATTCATATTTAAACTGCCGTTGTAGATGAAAGTATCATTATCATTATCATTGTCATTGTCAAATTCATTGTCATTGTCATTGCCATTGTCATTGTCATTGTCATTGTCATTATCATTATCATTATCACTATTATTATTATTATTATCATTATTATTATTATTATTATTATTATTATTATTATTATTATTATTATTATTATTATTATTATTATTATTATTACAAGATGCAAAAACTACAAAACAGGGCAGCCCGTGTTTTGACTTATTCAAATTATGACGCTGATGCTGGTCAGTTGTTTGAGCTCCTGGGATGGAAAAAACCTAACCTCCCGGCAGCAAATACAAAGAGCCACAATGGTCTATACGTCTCTGCACGGTCTAGCTCCAGACTATTTATGTTCTAAATTTGAAAGGCAAGAAACTGCGTATGACCTAAGAGACTCTGACAAAAGCTATTCTTATAATAGTTTGTTCGCGGCAATGGAACAGTAAGCTTATTAAGCTTACTGTTCCATTGCCGCGAACAAACTATTATAAGAATAGCTTCAGCTATAGTGGCGCCACCCTTTGGAACAGTCCTCCTCGCGACATAAGACAAGCAGAGTCCCTTAGGTCATTTAAGCGTTTAATTAATGAAGTACGTTGAGGCACGGCATTCGTGGAAAGCAGCTTTAGTTAGGTTTAGGTTCTAAGTAGAGATTTTATAATAGTTTTTTTTTATTATTATTCATTTAATTGCATGCCGATTTTGATATATTTTACACGTTCTTAACATTTGTGGCTGATGAATTGTCCGTGGATAAATAAAGATTATCTATCTATCTATCTATCTATCTATTTTCTTCCTCCGAGTCGACTTAAATTCCAGTTTGCTAAGTTTCAGCACGATTCTATCGGTAGCACTTATACGAAGCTTCACACACGATTAACATCAAAGACATAAGCTTAAACCAGTCTTTAAAATAAAATCAGATCATTGTACGACAAGAAACGCTTACGTTAGACCTCAGGTCGCAGTAAATTTCTGTTAGAACAGTTATTGTTTGCGAAACGTCTGCAAAGTTTCTGCTCATTTCATATTCCTCTTCATTCGGCATACAAATAAAGGACATATATTCTGTGTTTGGGGACTCGTTTTGGCCGCGTCAAGTAGGAAGAACAGCAACAAAACTATCCTATGTAACTCAAAACTCACTCCACTGTCCACTCCACTTCATTGCCAGTCGGCGCCATTTTGAATGTTATTTTTTTAAGAGCCCGCAATACGTACAACCAGGAATCCGCTGGGAAGATCCCAACGGAGTGGGGGATGGGCAGCAGCTTTACTTTCTCCCAGGCCTCACTCATTTCGTTTCAAGAAAAAACATCGCTCTCCTCCTAAACCAATTAAAATTTGAAAAAACTGACAACGTCTTCATTAAGGGCATACACTCAGGCCTTTGGCAAATTTTCTTTTGTTGCTAGCTCAAATGGTCGTTGAGCAGGAAGCTGACAAACTTTTCAGTTAGATTTTCTACTGCCGCATTTTTTTAGGAAAAAGTAATCATGGCCATTTTCTAAAACACTATTTATTAAAGTACAACTTCGCTTAAAAATATTCTTGGAGAAAGGTTCTAGTAAACTTTAAGAACAAATAATAGAATTTGGCCCATTCTGGTCACGTGACTGATGACGTCACAGCATTAAAAATAGCAAAAATGTAATTTTCATAAAAATATCCACCCATATCCAAATTTTTGTTTCCTCGCGTTTAAAGCAACGCGAGATAGCACTTGTACCCAGAAGTCCCACTTTTTGAAAAATTTGTTTTTGTGTTTTAGACAGAAAATGGCCATGATTTACTGTTTTCCTTAAAAAAGTGCGGCAGTAGAAAAAAGTCTACTGAAAAGATTTGACAGCTTCTGCTCAACGACCATTTGAGCTAGCAACGATAAGCAGAATTTTGCCAAAGGCGCTGTAGTGTATGCCCTATGAAGACGTTGTCAGTTTTTTCAAATTCTTAATTGGTTTTAGGAGGAGAGCGATGCTTTTTCGTGAAAACAAATGAGTGAGGCCTGGATGAAAGTTAAAAGCTGCTGGATCCCACACTCCGTTGGATCTTCCCAGCGGGTTCCTGGTGGTATGTAATGCGGCTCTTAGAAAAATGGGCGCCGACTCGGCAACATGTGACAATGAAGTGGAGTGGACAGTGGAGTGAGTTTTGAGTTACATAGGATAGTTTTGTTGCTGTTCTTCCTACTTGACGCGGCCAAAACGAGTCCCCAAACACAGAATATATGTCCTTTATTTGTATGCCGAATGAAGAGGAATATGAAATGAGCAGAAACTTTGCAGACGTTTCGCAAACAATAACTGTTCTAACAGAAATTTACTGCGACCTGAGGTCTAAGGTAAGCGTTTCTTGTCGTACAATGATCTGATTTTATTTTAAAGACTGGTTAAGCTTATGTCTTTGATGTTAATCGTGTGTGAAGCTTCGTATAAGTGCTACCGGTAGAATCGTGCTGAAACTTAGCAAACTGGAATTTAAGTCGACTCGGAGGAAGAAAATAGATAGATAGATAGATAGATAGATAATCTTTATTTATCCACGGACAATTCATCAGCCACAAATGTTAAGAACGTGTAAAATATATCAAAATCGGCATGCAATTAAATGAATAATAATAAAAAAAAACTATTATAAAATCTCTACTTAGAACCTAAACCTAACTAAAGCTGCTTTCCACGAATGCCGTGCCTCAACGTACTTCATTAATTAAACGCTTAAATGACCTAAGGGACTCTGCTTGTCTTATGTCGCGAGGAGGACTGTTCCAAAGGGTGGCGCCACTATAGCTGAAGCTATTCTTATAATAGTTTGTTCGCGGCAATGGAACAGTAAGCTTAATAAGCTTACTGTTCCATTGCCGCGAACAAACTATTATAAGAATAGCTTTTGTCAGAGTCTCTTAGGTCATACGCAGTTTCTTGCCTTTCAAATTTAGAACATAAATAGTCTGGAGCTAGACCGTGCAGAGACGTATAGACCATTGTGGCTCTTTGTATTTGCTGCCGGGAGGTTAGGTTTTTTCCATCCCAGGAGCTCAAACAACTGACCAGCATCAGCGTCATAATTTGAATAAGTCAAAACACGGGCTGCCCTGTTTTGTAGTTTTTGCATCTTGTAATAATAATAATAATAATAATAATAATAATAATAATAATAATAATAATAATAATAATAATAATAATAATAATGATAATAATAATAATAATAGTGATAATGATAATGATAATGACAATGACAATGACAATGACAATGGCAATGACAATGACAATGAATTTGACAATGACAATGATAATGATAATGATACTTTCATCTACAACGGCAGTTTAAATATGAATCACATCATATATACTTCACATCATTTCACTCCTCAAGGGAGATATGACCTCAATAAATTGACCTCGCTCCCAATGTGTGGCTTCAAAGCTCAGTTGATCGAGCATCGCCACGTATCGCTGAGGTCACGGGTTTCGAATCCCGTTGAAAGCCCTGATTTTTTTCAGGCTTCTTCTTTTCAATTGCTTAAATCTCTACTTGCACAAATCCATAAGACACCTCTTTTACTTCCAAAATTTTGCTAATCATGTTTGCAATTCTTCTGAAGACTAAATAGATGAAACTCAATAACAGTTGACCTCCCCGCTCCCAAAGTGGTGATTCATGCTCATGGGTTAACTAACTGCCAGCACCGATATACGATAACACTGGTCAAACGTAGGGACTCTACAAAGAGATCTCGACAGGAAGGCGAAACAGCTGTCACTGTGCGATCTCTGCTCTAATGGTTCTTGTCACGTGTGGGTAGTCTCGAAACGTTTTCACGTAAATCCAGCCTTGCAGTCCTTATTGCTTTCATAGCTCGAGTTGGTGGAGCATCGCACAGGTACGCGGAGTCACCGGGTTCGAATCCAAGTTGCATCCTAATTTTTTGCTTAAATTCTCTAAGTGCACAAAATCCCATATTACTACCACTTTTACCCCCCAAAAATTTTGAGAATCATTGTTTCAACTTCTCCTGGGATCGTGGTGCAGTCCCAAGAGAAATCTAAAACCAGCAAATGCAAATATTTGGAGGGGTAAAAGATGTGTATTATGGATTGTAGCCAGTAGAGAATTGGAAAATTAAACTGCGTCTGATATTCTTCACTTTCATCTACACGGTGAACACGCAGTGTCAACAATGAATTATGTTTCATATATTCATCATATAACGTCATAACAATAAAAAAATTTTGTGTCATTCTTACAGAGCCAGCTCAGGGCTATCTATGTAATGTCAATTTGCTTCGCTTTTATGAACAAAAACCGAGGGAATGGGTTCCCATGCTGCCACGGCTCCTTTGTATACCGGTGGGTATGAGTAGTATTATTACCTCCTGAGTTAAAAAATCAAAAACTCTTTTATAAAAAATTGACAATTTTTGTCTAATAGGTTATTCTACAAAATACGTAACATATTGATAAAATGATTCTCCTTCTTCTTACTTCCTCTTGTCTACTAACCAGTTCAAATTTTGGAGTATTTTTTTCTGGTTTGCTTTATTTTAGCTTCACTTTGCTAGTTAAATAAGGTATAAAGGCAGTTATTAGCATTGAATCCTATTCAATGCCAAAAACACGGATGGCTCATCTGCTTTCTTTTGTCCGACGCAAAACATTCTTACTTATCATTTAAATTGCATAATTAAGAAAGCGGAGTCCTATAATACTGTGTGACATTTTCTGTGATGCCTTTCTCAATGCTATCCAAGGGTTTACATCCCGGGGTTACGTTGCTGTCGCATGGTTTTTCGAAACCCTCGCCGTTACCCTTACCACGATAAACTAGTGTGCGAGGCTAGTGCTCTGCCTTTTGTTAAAGTTGGTCACATCAGTGTCACACAACAACTGAGGTTCTTCCACAAGGGTGGGCTCTTAGATGCAAGGGTGGGCTCTTAGATGCATTGTGAATACTTTGATAATAACGTGGGAAACATAAAAGGACGACGGAAAGCTCCCTACTTGTCCTTACATGGAGAGTTTCTCGAGTCATGCGATTGTCACCATAGTCCCTGCTTATGACTGGCCGCAGGAGCCTGCTGGCCGCCATTACTACTGTGACTTATTGACCCAAGAGTACCATTTATTTGTAAATTTGAGGAGAAGTTCTAAAGATATTATCTTAAGACAGTTTTAGCCTCCCCTAAGAACTCGTCAGAAGCCTCGTTTTTAAGTTTTCGTTTGTCTGAGATTGTCAAGAAGTGACCGTGATAACCTTGTATCAAGCTTATACCATTTTTCTTTAAGACACTCAGTTGCCCTGATCGTTAAAGCCCCGGAAAAACGATCGCAACATTGTTGGGTGCAGCATGTTGCGTGAGTTTGGCCACCCTGTTGCGATGTGTTGCGACATGTTGGGTGTTGTTGGCTCAAATTTGAAAATAGTCAAATTTTTCATGCAACATTTGTGGATGTTACATGATGTTGTAGTCGTTTGGCCAGGTTCGTGCAACAATGTTGCACCTGGGCATGCGCACTAGTTTAATTTTCAACTCGCAACTTGTCGGAACACGTTGCAACAGGGTGGCCAAACGCGCGCAACATGTTGCACCCAACAATGTTGTGATCTGTTGCGTTTGAATGTTGCGATCGTTTGGCAAGAGCTTAACAGTGCAACATCAGTTGCCGTTGCGAAAAAGATCTTTTCAATTTTGCGGCAGCCGTTTTTGACTCGCTGTCTTAATCTAGTGATATTTACAGTCGTTCAAGAGAATCCTGGCAACAATAAGGACTTAGAAGATTTAAATGTGCTACATGATGGCCAGGTGGTATTTTTTGGAAAGCAATCCTTTAGTCCAGTCCTCCTTACCGGCATCGAGCAACTTCATTCCCAGGGCTTTTCCCTTTGAAATTGGGAGAGGCGGGAAAGGGCATCAAGATGTTGCGCAATCATGTCCTTTATTTTCTACTTGCACAAACCTCATAATACACCTCTTTTACCCCCCAAAATTTGCATAGGCATTGTTTTAGATTACTCTTGAGACATGTTCATGTCCCAGGAAAAATTGTAAACAATGAGTATGCAAACTTTTGGGGGGGTTAAAGAGGTGCATTATGGTATTGTGCAAGTAGTGAATAGGCAATTTTGGCCTGTGAAAAAGTTCAGTAGTTATAGTTAAATCTCCGGTACGTTAATCTTTCGAATCAATATCAGTATCTGGGCAACTGCGCACCTACCCCTCCCCTAACCCAACAGTAACAGTAACTTATTAACTTATTATCACATAACACTCGAGGATCACTCGACCGCGATATAAAAGTAGTGTAGGTCCATGTTCTTCACTTCAACCGTAATAAGGGTTTCAAAATTTGTAGACTTATTTCACGAGAGTCCTCTAGTCTCAAAGTATTATGATGTCAAAAGATACAATAAATATATTTTGATGAATTCAATTCGATCCGATTCGTGACTCTGACTTGTCAATTATCGTCACGCCATCTCATTGCTATCACACCCGGTATAATGCTGCTGAGTAAATCAAGCCATGCATGTGGACGGTGAGCCAAAAACTGTATGTTGTTTTAAAATCTGAGAGGAAGACCTTCTACTTGGCAATACCATTTTGTTATAATGAGAACACTTAACGCCTTGCAGCACACGAAATAGCACTTTATAGATGAAACAAGTTTAATATTCACAAATTTCCGCTTCAGTGATCAAATACGCATGTACTCATAAACAAGTTAGCAGCGTAAAAAATATTACTTTCGATACAATTGCCCACAGAAGATAAAAAATAACTATAAATCATTTAAATGGGTCATACTAAAATTCCAACTGTTGTTTAGGTTATCTCTTGTATTTATTAAGGACAACTGTAAGTTCAAAGCTCTAAACTTTAAGCAAGTACCGTAAATATTTTCGGTCGTCTAAATTCGCAGTTTGAGTTGCCCCAAAATTTTATTTCACAGAACGATAGAGGAAACCTTACTCTTTCTTTTTTTTAACGCCAACATTTGTAACTTGATACTTTTGCTTTCCTCGCAAAGTTTGTAACATGATACCCTTGTTTTCTCAAAACATACAAAGGAAGATATGCTCGCATTTTTCCTGCTGAAGAAAAATAAAATAATGATACTAAACTGATGAAAAAAAATTGAAGAGGAATGATTTTGTTTCATTCAACAGGCAAAAAATTTTCATACCATCGATAAACAATTACTAATTTAATTATCAAATAGTCACGTCGTGTCTCGGAATAGCACGTTCTTACATGTATTATGTTGCCAGCGCTAGTGTTAACAGTAAACCAGTTCAAAATACACAATGATATTTAGCTCTTATTAACCGAGCAGGAGGTCTGTATGGGAGATTCTTGACCGAGGTCGTAAGTACAGACCGAACGCAGTGAGGTCTGTACACACGACCGAGGTCAAGATTCTCCCATACAGACCGACTAAGCTCGGTTAATAAGGTGTTTATTATATGGCAAAGACAATTTACGTAATTCGTTTAATGTAACTGGCTTGTACTGACGTTTTGCTTGCGAACGGCAATGAGCCGAATTTAATTCTTCCGAAGTTTGCTCGTCCTCTTTAGTTTTTTTTTTTTTCATCAGCTTTTTGCCACTTACAGAAATAAATATTGTTAGATGAACACAGTCAATGATTTTGCTTCTTAGCTTGTAACTTTTTTATTTCAAAACATTACCCGTCTAGATTCCGGTCTAGATGGGAAAATCTAGACCGCGGTCAATATCCAATTCAGCCAATCAAATACGTGAATTTGGTAGTTCCCAGTCCTGTGAGACACAGCCATGTAATAACGATTAATACAACCGGAAGCGTTTCAACTTGACCGATGTTATGTCCTACATCGGTGAATGAGTCTCCTCAAAGACTGACTAAATTTATTTGCGGTTTCCGCAAGTGCCACAGTGTCTGCAGCAATATTTGAGAAGTTTCTTTTATCACGACATTACTAATTTTAATGCCGCTAACTCGGAAATGGTTCGGGTGAATACATTTGTGAACATCTTGTTCTCTTCAAAGGGGAGAAAATAAACAAGCGGCTGAGGAGATCCATTCGTTTCCCTGTTAAAAGCTTAACAAACACGAAATAGTTTGAAAACAGCACACGACATTTTTGAACCGAGCTAGGGATGATTCCAAAAGATACGCTGTCACAAAAGCGTTCTTTGCACAAAAACGGAGAACTGATATTAATTACCTGAAATATGACTGCTATCGTCCGTTAAGACGAGAGTCTGGTATTGAACTCGAGAATGGAATGTATCATGCTGACAAGGCTAGAGCGCATGCGTCTTACATACTGTGTTTAACCACAAGGAAAATCACTTAACTTTCCTGTATAATTGTGTATGAAATGTATTGTTTACCAAACATATAGTTAACACTAATGCTAATCAACCTGCGCATACGCTTTTAGCTTTTTTTTGCTTTTGTTCTTAAAGAATAGTACCACTAGGATAAGACGTTAATATTGGAACCATACATAATTTTGTGATGTTATCCATTAAGAAATGTAAGTATAGTACGTTTTATGTAGCAATCAAAGTACCCACCCCACTCCCTCAAAACAAGGCTAATTAATTAATTGAAATCACTTAATTAAACAAACATTAAAGTTTACACCTTATTACCTTACTGCCATATTTCTTTAGCGGCGTCAACCCCCAAACCATCCCAATAGTGCACTCTGCACTAAAAATGGCTTTTCTTGAAAAATATAAATCCAAACGAACTGAAAGTTGTATTTTCTTAAATAGTTTCCAGAGGGCTTTCTTGTGAAAAAGTTGAGGGAATTCGATTTTTGCATTTTGCACACCTATCCGTTAGTATTTATAGAAAGTCACTCTTAAGTTTACAATCCAAGGGAGGACGACTCCGACGCTTTACAATAAAAGTGGTTCTGTGTATTTCAAATAAATAAAGATGACCCTTTGCTCAGAAACATTTTGTTGAGCTCTCCTTTGAGATGTGTCCAATTACAAGTTCATTGTACAACTTCATCCTTTCAGAACAGGCTTGGTAATGCTGTGGGAGCGACTTTGGAAGGCTTCACCTCGTAACTCTTACAATAATAATTAGTATAATTTCAGAGCTGAACAAAGAGTTTCCAGCAATCTGATTGGTCGAGTGGCTCTTTATGTGACGCTATATAAACCGCTCCAGAAGGTTTGACCATATGCAATGTGATGTAAAATTTTTAAATAATGTATGGGCTTATTAAAGAACCTTTAGGGATATTTTGCTTAAAAGTTTGTTTAGAGATAGCAAGACTGAACAAAACATGTCAGTTCTTCAATAGGACCAGTTCGCACGAAAAAAGGTGCGTGACTTAAAACCATATTGTGGTTTAAAATAAACGTTTCAATTAGTGAGTACTCGGTGATCTTCGAAAACTGAAATTTACCTCGAAGGGCTTAATTAAGAAAAATGCCCTCCTTTTTGTTTCGTAGCCATTCATTACCCATTCATATATTGTATGAGTAATTTTAAAACCCTTATTGCACACTTGGAATTGTTTTAGCTCTGTGATTTTGACTCTCATGGTCCTTACCTCCCTCATCCAGCGCTACTGAGTTTAAACTCCCAGCAGCCGCACCAGTGTCACTAGAGACTGCTTTGATCTGGTCGTGTTCTGCGGAGCTTCGACGGATGCCACGCTAGTAATACAATTCGAGAATACAAGTAACTCGAAATCAGTAAATCTATAGGTAATGCAAGTTTATCTTAGCTCAGGTTCATAACCTGTATTACTTCTTAAACTTAACCTTTCAAGATGCAAAGGTATGTTGATACTTTTTCCAGCAGATTTAACTCAGTAGATCTATTTATATGCATTACTTTTTCCACTGACGTTACTATCCATCCTTATTTGGTATTAGTCCTCGTGTTAATATTTAGTTGAATTTTAAGGAACCGTTATTTCTGAAGATGTATGTTGGAGCACACGAAACGTCAAGTTCATAAATGAAAGTTTTTACAACGTGCGTTGTCTCGTTATGTTTATAACCGCAGTTTTGGTTGTTATTCTTTTTTAATGAACTTTCTTCCTTTAAACAATTCGGTGAATCATTCAGATTTCTGCTCCGGTGAATGCAAAACTATTTCTGTCAAAATCTGTGCGGCTTTTGAGGAGCGCAAGATTTATTTTGGAAGATGGATGGATGAATGGATAGCACAGGGAAGTTCATAAAGACACTTATTTTCAATAAAGACACTCACTTCCAATGAAGCTACGGACCTGAAACGCGTTTCTTCCCCCCCCCCCCCCCCCCTTTTTTTTTTAATCTAGCCATTTTCGACGCGTTTCGATTGAAGCCACCGTTGGAAACATGGGCATGTATTCCTTTTTCAAAATCATGATTTTTTTTTTTCAGAAAATTGCGAATTTTTCTGAAAGAATACTAGCCGAAGCTAAAAAAGTATTACCACACCTTATTTGCACCTTCCGTTGGTCACCGTTGTATTGTAGTATTTCTCTTGATTACAAAGTTTAGACAATGTTGTAAATGCTTCTTAAATTTAATGAATTTTAATTGTGTAGTTATTAGTAACTTTAGTAATTAAATAATTGTTCCTGAAAAGCCCCATTGGGGAGGTGACAATAAAGTATGTATGTAAAGTATGTATGTGTAACAACGTACGTTTCAAACAAAACACTCTTCGCGTGCAACTTACTTACTAAGCTGATTTAGCAACATGACTTCAGAGCGGAAAAACGTACTGCGCACCTATCTGTGAATCCCTAGCTCAGGTAATAATGCAATGTCTTTCAATGGTGGAAAGAATGGCGGACTGATAATGAAGTACGTGAGGACGTCGTTCGGTTGACTTATTTATACTTGGGCAAACATGATTTTTTTTTCGGTAAAGGTAAAGCTGAAAGTGGTAAAGCTGGCACAGCATAAACTCCTGCTTTTTAAACCACCTCCTTGCTGTAACACTCATGTAGTGCAAGTTACACATCACGCTCTCTCCCTTCACCATCAACAATCCTCCTGTCCTCTCTCCAGACCTTTAACTCGAGAATGGGGGGGGGGGGGGGGGAAGGCTTGTCTACCACCTCATTTCCTGTTGTGCTAACATGTTGATCAGTCTCCTTCCCGGCCGTTGTTAGGGTCGTCACGCAACGCTTTTCCCTTCGCTTTTCTTGGCTGGCGGAGAAGCGTTGCGTGACGACCCTAATAACGGCTACGAAGGAGACTACATGTTGATGGATAACAAATCGCTGACCTGATAAATTGTGGGCCAAATTTGTGTGTCATCAACACCTAATTGCAACATTTGAGTTCGCTTCGGTGGAATATGAGGATCGCTTGGTCACGCGGTAGACGTATTTTGGCTGAATTGCGTCTCTCGAGACTATGAACTATGGGGAGACCAAACAAGCCAGATATCCTGATGAAGCATACCAAACGTCACCACAATGTTACACGGGGATATAATGAAGGTTATGAAAATAAATATTAACCAGCTGTAAATCCTCGATTCCTGCATCACTGTTTTGATTGCCAGCTCTATCATCGTCCTCCCGTACGTAGCGTCGCCGTGTGCTACAAAAACAAAAAAATGCGGTGATCTCTATATATAGAATAAAAAAAAAATGCTTCACTTTTAACGTAATCAACTACGCTACCAAGTACGCAACTGAAATGAAAGCAAAATTTTTCTACTGTGACCGAATCAAGTTTAATGAACAAGTAGTTAAACTAGAAACACCGGAGTAGAAGCATATCATTAACTAACTACTGTTAAGGTCTTTCATCCGAAAAACTAGCTGTTATCTGTAGAAAATCATACTAAAATTCAACTGTAGATTCAAGGCTAATTATATCGAAAAAAAATGATTCCAATAACCTTTGCAAAGATCTACTTTTTCCGCCTAGTCCTAATCTGGCGCAAAAACCTTTGTATTTAATAGACACCGTCCTAACACAGAAAGCTTTAGTACCATTGGTTATGTTGGTTTTGAAAAGCAGCATTGTCTTGCTGTACGTTGCCTTGATTGCCATCTCTTTCTTCCTTTCCCTTTCCTGTGAAGCGTCGCCATCTCCTTATGCTGCAAAACATACAATGAACGCATTGACTTTATTCAATGAAGAAATGCTTCTTTTTTATAATAAATTATTAGAAAGTTAAAAATACTAATTAAATATAATCATTCATTAAAATAACGCTTAAAAAGATAAGTTTTAAGATTACGCTTAAAAGTGTTAAGATGTGCACTACATTTTATGATCTTAGGAATGCCATTCCATAGCTTAGGTGCACAACAGAAAAAGCGCGATCACCATAAGATTTTAACTTAGAACGAGGAATCGCTAACAAGTTCCTACTCGATGATCGTAAAGACCTAGTAGGCTTATAAGTTTCTAACAGATCACTAATAAAACTAGGGCATAAATTATTTAAAGCTTTAAAAGCTTTTAAAAGAAAAGAAACTTCAGGCAAAACGACCCAGAACCTTACTTTTCACCCATTGTTACGTAAGTAGCAGGGCAAGAAACAGAAAGGCTAGGACTATGAAAAACCTTCTCTCAAACGAAAGGTCTCTATTGTCAATGTCGTAATAAAGGGACTTACATAAATTCGCGTTTCCGCATACATAGGAATGCCACGGCTAACACTGCAACGAATGCTCCCACGGCAATGGCTAGAAAAGACGTTACTTTTTCTCCGGTGCTGGAAGTTTCTGCAATTAAACAACAAAACCCGGTTTTCTGGGATTGTTTCCCACTTTCTGCGAGCATTTGTCTTTTGATTTTTAAAGGTTTAAGAGGGAATGTCCACTAGGATCGAGTCATATCGAAAATATGCGGCAAATGATGAAAAATCAAAATTTTTCATATTCTTCCCAGAGATAGCCTATGGTAAGCCTAGAAACGTGGAATGATTTTTTTCTTGAAATATCTTTTTAAACTCGCTAAAAAATCAAAAATCTTTTGCGGTCCCACGTCTGGTCAAAAACACGCAAAATTCAGTGACTAATACCTTATCATAAACTTCGCTCTGTTTAATCCCCATCAAAACAACACTCCAGTTTGAGCCTGGAAATTTATTTTGAGGAGTTTACAAGTCTTTTGAGGCCAGTTATACTTCTGTGGGTTAATTTTCAAGGTCACGAAGAGCCGCTTAAAATCACTAAGATTCACTTCCTAAAATTCTTAATTATGCACACTTTTTCAATCGGCAAATTCGCTACCCGGTAAAACACCAAAACACCTAAGATTTTGACGTTTCGAAAGACGAAATGTCAGTGTAAAACCTGGTATAAAAATTATTTTCGGGCTTTACATCAGCGCTGAGTACTAACGCTCTCAAACTCGTGATAATCACAACACGAACCTGCTAGAAACGAAAGCAATAGGCAAGTGTCTGGGATTCGATAATCAAAAGGAACCTGAAAATGTCTTCTTGTATTTGATTTGCTCGGTATTTGGACTTAAACTATGGCAGAAAAGTGATGTTTAAGCTTACCTCCTGTGAGACATTACATTCAAACGTTAAGTACTGGCATATTCAGAACCCTACGCGCACGATAATCATTACGGCGCGCGGTGTTTACATCATTTTCTCATTGATTTTCTATTTCAGTCGTAGTTTTTCAATCCATATCGCACTTGTGCTAGAAATTGTTTGTTTACATTTCCATACAGCCATTCTTTTACGTTATTTTGTGGTCTTACGTTTCAGTGTCGGAGTTCTGCAAAAAAAAAAAAACCTTTCATGCAATGATTTCAAACAGAAAAAAAAAAGACAGATGTGATGTAATCCATACGCTAAAACTACTCACGCATTTCTCTCAGAACATAGCCTTATTTTTTTTAACCTAGCGGTGTAAAGCCGATCGATTACGTGGTTTGTGTCACGCGCCACGCGAGAAGTGATAAAACTAATCAAATTGTCACGTACTGAGTGTACAAAAAACCTAAAAAATGTTTATCCATTTACGTCGTTTCATTGCAAAAATATATATTTAGAAGAAGAGGCATTTCATAACGTGAATTTAGTCTTTCAGCTTTTGAGAATATTTTATCTCTTTGACGAGATGAATCCCAGAGAGGCATGGTTTGTTTTCGCATTGTGCTGATGTACGCAGCAGCTCATAACCTTTTGCCCATTTTTCAGAATTTCTCTTTTGATGGATAAAGATTAGTTTCTAGTTGTAAAGTAGAGTTCAGTCTGACTACGAGCCTAGTGGCTCATCAGGCCGGAGTTTATCCCGGTTTCTGTAGCATGAAGAGACTAGGGGTATTTCTACTCCCCTCTGGATTGGATGCCAGGCCATCGCAGGGTTACACCCAGTATGAAGTTTGCCGGTACCCATTTATACACCTGGGTGGAGAGAGAGACACTGTGAGAGTAAAATGACCTGCCCAAGAACACAACGCGATGCGGCCCCAGGCCAGGGCTCAAACCCACACCGCTCGATCCGGCATGTGGCCACCCGCCTCCCATCGATGCTACAATAATTGTATCAAACAAATGCCCAAACATTGGTGAGCAAGTTTGTGACGTAAACGATTACTATTACAAAAGAATAACCCATTTCAAACACCCTTCATTTTAGATTTATGGGTTTGTATCTCAAGAATGACTCCTGTAACCTTTTTTGTCGAATTCTAATCAGCACGTCCAGTTTTACATTTTTGGCAACGTCCTGGACATATTAAAGTAGAATTAGTACTTCTGAGGGGTAACGTGACATGCCACGTGACGTTAAGCGCAAAAAAACCATTATTTGAGAAATTGGTGGCGGTTTTTAGTAATATCATCCTGCAAAAACGCAGTTTAGATGCAGGTCAATTATTTCCATCCTCAGACGTTTGGAATGACAGTCCCTCTTTTCACAGAAAAAAAATTATAGGGTAAAAGTGGTCTTTTTCAACAAAATTCGACTTTTGATCATTTATATTTTCTAAAATAGAACCAAGGAAGATCATTCCAGACGTAGCAAGGTAGATAATTTCAATTTGCATCGAAAACACTCATTTATTGATCAACTGAGACTGAAAATTCGTCACCAATTCGCCGATTTACCAAATTTTAACAAATTAATCACGTGACATGCCACATGGTCAAAATAATATGTTACGGCGAGGCAGGACGCCGAGTTTTATAATCAGGGAAAAGTTCAGCTTGGTAAAACAAAATATACCTGTCCAACCATATTTCTACTTTAAATCAGTTCCTGACCCTGGCCTTAAACTGATTGAGTCATGATTGTAAACAAAATGCCCAATGCCAAGCCAGGGTGAAAAACACACCCTATTTTAGTCCAATGTGTATAAAATTTACACCTTTTTCAGACATAGATACCCTTTGGGGCCCCTGATACCTCTGATAGCCCATATAGCGGAGTAATCCCAACCCCTGCCCCTTCCGAGCCCAGAACACATAAATGCAACGTTTTTCTGCCTGGAAATTTCCGCGCCATATTTTACGGGTCACGTTTGGATCCTTTTGGCTTCAAAATATTTTTGTTTTTGCTTTAAACGTCTCATTGAATCTTTCTATTTATTATTCTTTTAATCATTTTTGGCAATGTGGTCGGAAGAGGAAACCCTTAAACTTAGCTCCAAGATTACAAAATTTCAGAGGAGGCTGTTCGCAAAGTGAGATTAGACGAAAGTTTCTTTGGAATTTTAACCCTCTGATGTACCCGCTATTCAGGCTACTTAGACCCCCCAGCAGAGAATTAAAAGATCTTTATTGGTTGTGGACCTAAATGACTTAGTCCACCTTTAAAATTAACCTGCCGTTTGTTTGACTAGTTTAAGAGGATGTTAACATTTCTGTGTCACGTGACATTCCTTTATCTGTGACGTCACTAAATACGTTTAATAAAATGGGGTAAGGTTATGCATCAAAAGTTGCCAACAAATAATGTCAAGCTGTCCAACAAAGTAAGAGTATTGTATCTCTGCCTTGTAAGATGGAACTGGTAATTTGTATTAGAAGTTATTTAACTATTTCTGACTATGTCAAGTGACCTGTTTCATTTAAATAAAAAGTTTTTATTGTACGTGGACGTGAACACAAGGCTATTTCTTGAAGACCTGTTACAATGTAAAAGAATTACACACAGGAATGATTAATTGAAGTTTATTTACCGTACCCCATTTTAGTCTAAAGATTTTAACCGTTAATTATCGTTTTTGGGTCACATGACGTAAATTTAAAATGTAACAATTCTTTATATTGTTAAGGATACTGATTTGATTGTATCCTACAAATTTCGGAAAGAACCAACAAAAACTTCTCTTTAAAACAAAAATATGTCATATTAAGAGGTGAACCATGCCTTAAGTTGCCTGAGTAACTCATACTCCCTCCTTTCTACAGCCTCTGCGTTTTCATTGTGTCAAGGCAGAGCAAAAATAAATTTACATTGATAAGGTAGCCCTGAGCTTGCTTTACAAGATGAAAAATCTGTTGTTGGTTATGACGTCATATGACGCGCCATCTTGTATCGCTATTTTGGATTTTATTTCTTTCTTAAAAGGGCAAGAAATAACGGGAATTGACTCGAAATCAAACCACATTGCTTATAAAATGTGCAAATTCATAAATTACTGCAGTAGAACAGCTTCTAAAATTCCCTCAGAGTAACTAGTCTTTTCAAAACTTTTAAAAAATCTTGTGGGGGCTGGCATCACCCTCCTTGTACTTCCGAAGTTAATTATTTCGAAGAGAAATTGGTTATGTTACATTTGGTGATTTATACCCATAACCTCGAAAAGAATTACAAGCGAAGGACTGACCAAAACAAAGCAGACACTAGCAAAAGTGAAGCTAAAAATAAAGCAAACCAGAAAAAAATACTGCAAAATTGAACGGTGATAGACTAAGAGGAAAGAAGAAAGAAGAAAGAATATTTTGATCAATATGTTACGTATTTTGTAGAATAACCTATTAGACAAAAATTGTCAATTTTTAAAAAGAGTTTTGATTTTTAACTCAGGAGGTATAATACTACTCATACCCCACCGTATTACAAAGGAGCCGTGCAGCATGTAACCCATCCCCTCGGTTTTGTTCCATAGACAGCGAAGCAAATTGACATTAAATAGATAGCCCTGAGCCTGCTCTGTAAGATGACACAATTTTATTGGTTATGACGTTATATGATGAATATATGAAATAATTCATATTTGAACTGCGGTTCACCGTGTAGATGAAAGTGAAGAATGATCATCGCAGTTAATTTTCCAATTCTCTACTGGCACAAATCCCATAATACACATCTTTTACCCTCCAAAAATTTGCATTTGCATTGTTTTAGATTTCTCTTGGGACATCTCCACGTCCCAGGAGAAATTGCAAACAATGATTATGCAAAAATTTTTGGGGGGTAAAAAGTGGTGTAATATGGGATTTGTGCAATTAGAGAATTTAAGCAAAAAAATTAGGGATTCAACGTGATTCGAACCCGTGAACTCCGCGATACCGGTGCGATGCTCCACCAACTGAGCTATGAAAGCAATAGACTGCAAGGCTGATTTTACGTGAAAAACGTTTCGAGACACCAACGTGACAAGAACCGATAGAGCAGGATCGCAACAGTGGACAGCTGTTTCGGCCTTCTTGGTCAGATCTCTTGTAGATCCTACGTTGACAGTGTTTATCGTATGCGGTGCCTGGCAGTTAGTTACCCATGAGCAATGAAATCACACTTTGGGAGCGAGGTCAATTAATTGAGTTCATCTAATATTAGTCTTCAGAAGAAATTGCAAACAATGATTAAGCAAAATTTTGGAAGTAAAAGAGGTGTCTTATGGGATTTGTGCAAGTAGAGAATTTAAGCAATTGAAAAGCAGAAGCCTTAAAAATCAGGGCTTTAACGGGATTCGAACCCGTGACCTCAGCGATACCGGTGCGATGCTCGATCAACTGAGCTTTGAAGCCACACATTGGGAGCGAGGTCAATTTATTGAGGTCATATCTCCTTGAGGAGTGAAATGATGTGAAGTATATATGATGTGATTCATATTTAAACTGCCGTTGTAGATGAAAGTATCATTATCATTATCATTGTCATTGTCAAATTCATTGTCATTGTCATTGCCATTGTCATTGTCATTGTCATTGTCATTATCATTATCATTATCACTATTATTATTATTATTATCATTATTATTATTATTATTATTATTATTATTATTATTATTATTATTATTATTATTATTATTATTATTATTACAAGATGCAAAAACTACAAAACAGGGCAGCCCGTGTTTTGACTTATTCAAATTATGACGCTGATGCTGGTCAGTTGTTTGAGCTCCTGGGATGGAAAAACCTAACCTCCCGGCAGCAAATACAAAGAGCCACAATGGTCTATACGTCTCTGCACGGTCTAGCTCCAGACTATTTATGTTCTAAATTTGAAAGGCAAGAAACTGCGTATGACCTAAGAGACTCTGACAAAAGCTATTCTTATAATAGTTTGTTCGCGGCAATGGAACAGTAAGCTTATTAAGCTTACTGTTCCATTGCCGCGAACAAACTATTATAAGAATAGCTTCAGCTATAGTGGCGCCACCCTTTGGAACAGTCCTCCTCGCGACATAAGACAAGCAGAGTCCCTTAGGTCATTTAAGCGTTTAATTAATGAAGTACGTTGAGGCACGGCATTCGTGGAAAGCAGCTTTAGTTAGGTTTAGGTTCTAAGTAGAGATTTTATAATAGTTTTTTTTATTATTATTCATTTAATTGCATGCCGATTTTGATATATTTTACACGTTCTTAACATTTGTGGCTGATGAATTGTCCGTGGATAAATAAAGATTATCTATCTATCTATCTATCTATCTATTTTCTTCCTCCGAGTCGACTTAAATTCCAGTTTGCTAAGTTTCAGCACGATTCTACCGGTAGCACTTATACGAAGCTTCACACACGATTAACATCAAAGACATAAGCTTAAACCAGTCTTTAAAATAAAATCAGATCATTGTACGACAAGAAACGCTTACCTTAGACCTCAGGTCGCAGTAAATTTCTGTTAGAACAGTTATTGTTTGCGAAACGTCTGCAAAGTTTCTGCTCATTTCATATTCCTCTTCATTCGGCATACAAATAAAGGACATATATTCTGTGTTTGGGGACTCGTTTTGGCCGCGTCAAGTAGGAAGAACAGCAACAAAACTATCCTATGTAACTCAAAACTCACTCCACTGTCCACTCCACTCATTGTCATTGTTGCCAGTCGGCGCCATTTTTTTAAGAGCCCGCATTACATACCACCAGGAACCCGCTGGGAAGATCCCAACGGAGTGGGGGATGGGCAGCAGCTTTACTTTCTCCCAGGCCTCACTCATTTCGTTTCAAGAAAAAGCATCGCTCTCCTCCTAAACCAATTAAAATTTGAAAAAACTGACAACGTCTTCATTAAGGGCATACACTCAGGCCTTTGGCAAATTTTCTTTCGTTGCTAGCTCAAATGGTCGTTGAGCAGGAAGCTGACAAACTTTTCAGTTAGATTTTCTACTGCCGCACTTTTTAGGAAAAAGTAATCATGGCCATTTTCTAAAACACTATTTATTAAACTACAACTTCGCTTAAAAATATTCTTGGAGAAAGGTTGTAGTGAACTTTTAGAACAAATATAAAAATTTCGTCCGTTCTGGTCACGTGACCGATGACGTCACATCATGAAAAATAGCAAAAATGTATATGTCATAAAAATATCTACCCATATCCAAATTTTTATTTCCTCGCGTTTAAAACAACGCGAGATAGCACTTGTACCCAGACTCCCACTTTTTGAAAATTGTACATAGCTCCCTTAATATTTACATTTTGTTCGGTACCCGGGTAGTCCGAAATGGCTCACACCATTGTGCTTTAAAACCACGTTGACTGCTTTTTCAATAACAAAATAATTTCGTCACAGTGAGCAAAAACGCACTTCAGAGCAAAGTCACGTGACCAATGACGTCATCGCCCTTAGTCTTGTACAATAATTAGTTTATGGTAAGACTTATTTCTAGAGAACGTGGGGGTCTTGCTGCCCTCAAACTGACCAAGTTATTTGGGATTGACGATTTTTCAGCTGCAACGGATTCTGGGAAGGTTCTTATTATAATTATATATTGTTATTTAATTATTATTACCATGCTGAACCATGCTGCTATTGTTGAATTTAATACTTTTCTACATCATTTGGAGTTGTGATTAGGTTATTGCTAGAATGGATACTCCAAAATATGGTGAGATACTTCGTGACACAAACAGGTAAAAGCAGGTAAACGGCACTCTATTTAGGCAGAGAATAACTGCTGGGTCAGGCAGTGATCTCTAGTGATTAGGTCTAAGCGCTGGCTTGAAATGGTTAGCTTTCATAAATTGTTCTGATTACACCATAATTATAAACTTGGTAAACCTTTGGTAAGACTTTACAAAGATCGGTTGGTACTTTATATATATACAAATTTAATTTTACCGGGCAGGCGTGATCACCGTTACATTATCAGAGTGACCATGCTGGCTACACAACTAATTTAGATAGTAAATAGGAATTTTTATGTGGTTATCCCAGGCTAACCTCATTTGTTTTTCTCTAACTAAAGACAAGATACGTTACGAGGTCTTGCGAGCCAACAGCACGCAGCTCTGCCCCTAGGAGGATCACAAATAGATTCAGAGTCCAAGTCTCCGCCAAATGTACTCAATTGTAAGAAGTTAAGAAGGGACCAAGAGTCCAAGAGACGAAAGTTAAGCTTCTGAATGATCGCTTAAAAAACTTTTTCTTTCAATGAAAATGTCAGTTTTAAAGTTGTACTCTGTTTTTGAAGAGAAAATACTCGTTCCCAGTCTTGCTCTGTTACGACAACTGAGCGTGTGAGTTTTAACAACTACTTTTCAGCATGCATATTCATGTTCGTAACAACTCGATTGGAAACTAACATGTCCGTTTATGGTGAACAAGCAATATAAAAACCAACTTCACTTAAAACAAAAACGACTTACTGTCTCCGCATGTCTTGCCATCTTCTTGAAGAGTTATCCAGTTGGACATATACACTCATGACGTGATGAGTTTACAACACAGAAATGGCTGCAACCTCCATTGTTTACAGTGCAAGGATTTGAAGCTTAAAAAAGGAGACGTTAAATATGTTATAAAATATTGTAACATTATATTCAGAAAAGAAGGCAGATCAGCCTTCGTTGGTTTTTATGCAAGTAATCTGTCGTGGATGAGTTGGAATGTAGAGTGTTGGGTTTTTTTGTGAGGGAAACAGAACCAGAGAACTCAGAGAAAAACACTCGGAGCAAGACGAGAACCAACAACAAACTCAACCCACTTATGACACCGAGCCGGAATTGAACCCAGGCCACATTAATTGGTGGGATCGAGGCGAACGCTCTCACCACTGCTCCATCCCTACTCCAGACAATTGATAGATATTAGTCATGTTGTAAGAAATATCAAGCAACGAATGGTATGTCTTGGTTTCTGTATATTTCAAAGCGGATTTAGACGTTTCGCAATTTATAAACCTCTAAGTAAAATTTGGCGATATAACAATGCAACTTTAAAAATCGATAATTTGTTGGCCAATTCATGCCGAAAAATTGTCAACAAAATTGGCTTAAATAGCCCTAGGCTGTAAAACTCCCTTTAAAATTCACCCAACCCCAAAATATTTGTTTCGCTTAAATAAATCTTTGCACCTATTCGAAACCCACTGCACATTTTTAAACGAAATCTTGACTTTTTCATAGGCTGTGAAAGTTAGAAATCTAGCCATCACCTGTTTGCACGACCGAGCTAGTAAGGGGCATGGGTCTATTCCTGGGTTGACGTCACAGATTGACTTGCATCGTATTAACTCTTTGTAAACATGAATGCAAAGAAGTTTGTGACATCAAACCCGGAATAGACCCATACCCCTTACTTGCTCGGCCGTGGAACAGATGATGGCCAGATTTCTTAACTTTTACAGCCTGTAAATAGTCAAGATTAGGGCTAAAAGGGGGCAAAAAGGCGCAATGCGTTTTAAAACAGGTGCAAAGAGCTGTTTAAACGAAAAAAATCTTTTGGGGCTAGGTGCACTTTAAATACCTGCAGGTTGTCGGGAAGCATCGTAAGCTACGATGCCCATTGGGCGCCCACCGCTGACACTGTACTTGCCGATCACTTTTCCAGTGGTAGCATCCAGCTGATAGATATCTTCAGCTGTATACCAATCGGTAAAAAACAAGAAAGGTGGAATGAGTGTCAGTCCAAACGGATGCAGGCCACTGAGTTGATAAAGCAGCTTTCTGTTGTTTCCATTGTAATCAACGGACTCTACTGTATCATATCCTGCATCCACCCAAAAGATACGCTTATTTCCTCTGTCAAGTTCCATACCATTGGGAAAATACAGAGACTTTGTAACTATGGCGACTCTTTGACCTCCATTCAATGAAGCTCTTTCAATTTTTTTGTTGGTTCCCCAATCATTCCAGAACATTAAGCTGTGGTGAAATACAAACATCATGGTTATATCATTTACATAAATCATCTTTCCAATGATTTAACGTTAGATTTTTAGTCCGACTGCTCTTTGAAACACAGTTATCATGTTTACAAAAAAAAGGACGTGTAAGATTTTTCCAAGTATTCCCGAAAATAACTGCCGCCAAGTCTCAACGCCAAATACTTTTCAAAACTCAATTTGTATTTTAAGTTGTCATGGTGTACTTATGTTGTACATGCATTATACATTTTTGTGTTTTCCGTACTTTAATTTAGTGAGTGTACCTAAGTTGTCTTCTTTCAAGAATGTAAAATTTTTCAAGCGTAAAACACCTGGTGAACACGAAAGCATAGGCGTACGAGCCGGTGGGGGGGGTGGGGGGTGGGGGTGGGGGTGGGCGTTGGATTACTGCAGCCCCCCCCCCAGTTGCAAAACTTTTTGAAATTTTTTGGGCAAAACGCTGATGATTCGGGCAAAAGTGCTGGGGAGGAAACTCTCTGACAGGCTGTCAAAGCCAGACTTGAAGGCTACTTTCTCCGACGTTTGCCTCAAGACGGAGTTAAGGTCAAATGATCTAAGGATCCAGGTAATTTTTTTGGAAAGCTATGTGTATCGTTAACAAGTGTATCGTAGAAATCCATGAGATGGATATTACTTTCATGAACAAAAGAATGACAATCAAACAAACGAAGACCTAGACTTTTTTTTTTGTGTTTTAAAATTTTTTTGAACTTCACGTACGAGAAAGAATTAACTGTTTCTTTTATAAGGTTTTTGATTTCACTAGGCAATCGATCGACCTCATAGAGTATGCGAGGTTTCAAAATAACTACAGTTTGAATCCCGACCTCTCGAACCCTCATTTTTTCGAACCACCGTTAACTCGAAACATAAGTCGTTTCCCTCTCCTCAGTCGAACACTGTAATTTAGTTACCCCAGATTTCTCCAAATATCCGATTTTTCGAACTAATTTTCGTTTCCTTTGGAGGTTCGAAAAATCGGGATTGAACTGTAATTTTGGAATTAAAATACGTTCATTAGACGCCAGAAATGTGAACGTTTTTGTTTTTACTGCGGTTTGAGAGCGTTTGTACAACACATGCTTTCGGGCATTGTGTAACTTTTTCGGGCAATAAGGTCACCGGCCCCCCAGGTCTAAGGGTGCCCGTACGCCTATGCACGAAAGCCCTACCGAATTTAGCCTCAAGCCCATCATTTCCTGAGACATTAGCCCTAAACCCTCTGAAAAACAACAGGGAATCCAAGAGAGGAGTTTGGGGAAGACAAAATATTGCGTTCCTTTAAAAACAACGTAGTAATAGAGCAGTTAAAGTCGGTTCTAATGTACCTGTTATCTACGTCCAGAGCTATTGCTCTTGGTTGCTCAAGGCCCGAAGAAATTAAAGGACCTTGGTTATTGCCATTTAGGTCTGATACTGATATGCTATGATACGTGATATCAGTCCAATACAGCTGCGATGCCCTCCAATCCACCGCCAGTCCATCACAAACTCCAATGCCACTGATAATTGTTGTCGTGCTTGCTAAGTCAATGCGGAACCGTTTGATGTTTTTTTCTGCTACATCACTCCAGAATATGTAACCCAAGCTGAAATGAACGTCTATAGCAACAGCGTTTGTTAAACCCGAAACAACCGAACTTCGAGTGGCAGTCTTATGATCCGCAGCAACAATATCTGATGTGCTTGTTAACAGCAAACATGGTGGATTGCATAGAGTGACTAAGGAACAAAAGGAAATTAACGAAAAGTGAATTACTAAAATGCACTTGAGCGAGAACAATAACATGCATTCATTAATATCAATGTTGTGGGAAATTTAACAAAATAAATTAACGAGACTTCAGGTGCGAGCCGAGAGATGAAAACATTTTCATTTGAAACCATTGCCCGGCCATTTTAGGTTATGTCTCGCCTGTTAGAGGTTTGCCCAAAACCAGCAGTTGAAATGTTAAAAATACCTATCGCCAGAGAAAACACGCGTTTCGAGCATGCCAAACAAACACTCGATGGTAAGTATGAGCGTTAAAGACACAAAATATTTCGTATCTAAGGCGAACTGTAAACTTCTCAACTATTGCGATTAGGATAAGATGGATTTGGTCACCTTTGCAACTCAAAAACGTAATGAAGCAAGGCTTTTTTTCCTTTTACAAATATGTTATTTAAAGTCCAAGGTTGTTTTTTTTTTTTAACAAATAATGTTATTTTAGGCACTTAGCGTTTTGGCTTCACGGCTACTGAGAAGTTACAATGTAACCCATTCCTTGCCACTGTTGATAAAGTAATCGAAAAAGAGAAGATGACTCTTGCGGAAAATAAGCCATTGAGGATGGTGCGTAATAAAAATTTCATTTGTATGCTATTCAATGAATGGGGTATTCTAACTTTTCGGTTTCTTATCAACCACATGGGTTTCGGTAAACGTATTTGTGTATACATAATGTTTGTAACCCAGCAAAAGAACAGATGGTTCACTCGATTTACACAGAATATGTTAGGTCTTCTATTATTTCGTTTTAACCATGTAAATATTTACATTTTTTGAGGAAATATTTACTCTAGAGAGCATTAAACTTTGAGTTATCTTCTCGTATTCCATTCGAAATCGAATGGCGTCACGTCATAGTATGCGCCGAGCCATACACTGTATATAACAATTTTTATTTGATAAAGATCTGCACACTACTTCTTAGAGAAGAGAAAAACTCGTCACCATTCCTTCTCTGTTACCACATCTGAACGTCTGAGTTTTAACAACTCTTTTGCAGCATGTTTGTAATAATTCGATTGTAAAAAATTTTTCGTTTATGGTGGTCAAGCAATATAAAAACAACTAGATCACCCAAAAGACAAACAACTTACTTTTCTTGCGTGTCTTCCCATCTGCTTTCACATTTAATCCAGTTGGAGATACACACTCATATCCTGATGATTTTACTACACAGAAATGGCTGCATCCTCCGTTGTTTACAGTGCAAGGGTTTGAAGCTTAAAAAAGAAGAAGTTGAAAATGTTATAAAACAATAACAATATTTAGAAACGAATGCGGATCAGTTTTTGCTGGTTTTCATGCGTGTCCTTTTTCGTGGTCGAGTTGTAAATAGATGCGGAATGTTGATTTTTTTTTTGTGGGGAGAAGAGAAAAAGAGAATCCAGGGAAAAGCACTCGGAGCAAGACAAGAACCAACCATAGTCTTTTTCACGGTTAATTCTGCTCATTTGCATTACAATTAA
>JAHPZR010045404.1:10000-12499 GCA_019787425.1 Platygyra sinensis | reverse complement strand
TTTGCAGTTCAAAGGGGATCAAGGAGATAGGTATGATCGACAGATTTCTATTTACTTTTTTCGACTGGATACGTTTTTGACTCTATTTATTTTTACTCTATTTTCAGTTGATTTAAGGTCCACTTAACAGTGTCGGCCGACTGTTGGCCGACAGGTTACCGACAGCCGAATATGGGAGCCATTGTTCACTATTGCCCAAAAAGAGAGTTAGTTTAAAATACAGAAAGCTGAAGACACATTCAATTTATACAACAACTAAAACAGTACAGCTCTCAGACTGTTTGTCCACCGAGAGTGGCCAACTGTCGGCCAACATTTCCTAACTATCAGTATCATCCCATTTGCTGCCAAACATGAAAAATTACTGCCATGCCATACATTTTGTTGGTGGTGAATGAGGAGAAATTCCCAAGTAAATAATTTCAATCAGTCTTTTCAAATGTCTCCTCGTCAATTAATTGGTTCAGGGTTTTTTCTTGTTCACCAGGTTTTATGTGGTAGTGGGTCTTCTCTCCTTTTTTCAGGATTTTAATAAGGTTTTTCCAGTATTATGAGGTTTTTCTTGTTTTATGATATTTTTCCTGTATTATCAGGTACCTCCAGTTGTATCATGTTTTAAAAAGTTGCTTCTTTTTAAAATTTTCCTGCACATGTGTTAGTATTACCGCTTACCGGTCCACCATCAGATCCTGCTGGGCCAGGTTCACCATCCTTGCCGTTTTTACCCTGATTAAGACGGAGAAGAACATAAATCACTGGCCAAATCATAAAATAATTTCATGATTCTCCTGGACACTGAAGGAAGATTACACCATACTTAATCTAAGAAATAATTAGAAAATTAAACAAAAATTAGTACTTACTGGTTGCCCAGGAAGACCATCCTTTCCTGGTCGCCCTGGTTCTCCAGCTGCACCCTAAACAAAATCAAGCAAAGATCGACATTGTTAACCACTCTCTCTCAATAAATCGCTACACTACAGAAGCTCCAATTATGTTTTCAGCCTCTTCCAACATAGCTTATACCATTTCACAAGACTTATCTACTCCCAGCTTTAAGATCCCACTGCACACTACACAAGTTCCTTTCAGCCCTCTTCCAACATGGCTTACATTATTTCACAAGAGTGATCTACTCTCATCTTTAAGATCCCACTGCATACTACACAAGCTTTGCTCTTGTTTTCAGCCCTGCTCCAACAAAGCTTATATTATTTCACAAGATTAATCTTCTCTCATCTTTAAGATCCCACTGCACACTACACAAGCTCCATTCATGTTTTCAGCCCTCTTCCAACATAGCTCATACTATTTCACAAGACTAATCTACTCTCATCTTTAAGACCCCACTGCACACTACACAAGCTTCGCTCTTGTTTTCAGCCCTGTTCCAACATAGCTTAATAAACTTTTTCACAAGACTTATCTACTGTCAGCTTCAAGAACCCACTGCATATACTCCATTATTACTTATTATCAATTGACACCTTTTGTCCATCTGCTCCATCTCTGCCTGGAGGGCCTGTCGGTCCTGGGGGTCCCTAAAACAAATGAAGCCAGTTCAAAATGAGGAGGGGCTGTAGTTGACTTCCAATAATCATGCTATAACTTTGTTATACCTCTTAGTTAATGAGAAAACCTTAATCAATCAATTCACTGGGCCATATCTTACTGTACTTTTCAAGCCCTTCTCAAAGTCATCGATGATTAACTCAATCATCAAGTTAAAACAAAGAAAATCACAAACGTAAAAGAGATTTGGATACCCGGCCTTATAAGCATAAATTTTGATGATTTTTCTTCTCCGTTTACTCCTTAGTTTCTATAGGGTTTCATTAGCTATCCAGACACCTCGAATTTCATATTTTCAACTCTACTTCTCTGTGTTTGGATATTGTGATAAAATAAATAATAAATAACATTATTTATATAGAGCTTTATACAAAAGTTCTAAAGCGCTTCACAATGGAAGAAAATAGAATAATAAAACTTACATTCACCTAAGAAATAAAATAACGTTTAAAACGATACGTTTTAGAGCTGACTTAAAAGCACTGACATTGGGGCTACACCTAAAGAAACACTGTCTCTCATGTTTAATACAAAACATCAAACAAATTCTTACAGTTACAGAACTTTGTTTTTTTCCCTTTGAACCTCACTGTTGGACCATGGGTCTAAAGGGATTCTGTATCTTACAGTACAGGCCTTGAACTTGGTTGAAAAGAGTTATATATACATAATAAACTAAAGGCAAGACATCTTACAGGAGGACCAGCTTGTCCAGGTTTTCCAGGAGGTCCTTGATTTCCGGGTGAGCCCTGGATAACAACAATTAAAATAACAATATCAGTGTCAGAAACAATCAAGTAAATGCTACATATGAATCGCCTTAGACAAAAAAGACAGGAGATGGCGTATGAGGAGAGGTGTAAAATTCTTAAATGGAACTCTTTAGTACGGAGGGATTTTCTTTCTCTGGTGGAGTGCTACAAGATC
>JAHPZR010045403.1:0-10000 GCA_019787425.1 Platygyra sinensis | reverse complement strand
TCCTGGGCAAGACCTAGAATTTACTCTCACAGTGCAGTGTCATGCTATGTTCAGAATTAGTATAAATCTACTAGTGTTCTATCACTAATGTTATTCTCTGATTGGCTATGCTACTCACTCTCTATTCTGTTTAAGTATAAATCTACTAGCGTTCTTTCACGAATGCCGTTCTCTGATTGGCTACACTACTCACTATCTATTATGTGATAGATAGTGAGTAGTGTAACAGTGTGCGTTTGTTAACAAAATGACGGCCGCTTCCTGGCGCTTCGAAGTGTTGAGAAGAGGATTTAGATTAAGTTTTGAACGACTAGTAGATTTATACTAAAACAATTAGATTATTTGCTCTCAATTTCTATCGCGATAGTTGACGAGGGCGCAGCCCGAGTCAACTATCACGCAATAGAAATCTCAAGTTCATAATCTAATTGTTTTAGTATAAATCTACTAGTCATTCAAAACATGGTAGTCGACCCAGGCAGTGCAGTCAGCAACTATCACGCAATAGATGGGTGCTGAAAATGGCTGTTAAAATGCTGAAAGCAGCCCTGGATTGTCTAGCATCACATTTAGCAGCCAGCAGCAATAAATTATTCAAAGTCCTTTCATGTTATGGAGTAAAGCTGTAGTGGTGTAATAGTCAGTGCACTGGACTTGTTATTGAATGTCCAGGGGTTTGAGTCTTAGTCAGCCCACATTGCATTACTCCATCCAAAAAGGTACCAGTGAATGCAGTGCTGGAGCTAAGTCTGGAAAAAACTAGTACACGATCCAGGAGAGAGTACAAATACTCCAATTTGCTTGATGCCATAGAAACTGGGATATTAAAGCTCTGGCTGTATGAACCACTTGGTCTGACATAGGTTCTACAAGAACCATCATGCTATGGAAACTAGGATAGGTTATTGATTTGCCATTTGGCTTAAAATTTATTGCTTTCCTTTTGTTTTTATAATAATCTCCTCAGAGTTTGATATACAATACTTTATTTCAAAATAATGTACAAATACATGGTTATTAAGAAAAAGGAAACCCAGAGGTTAGCCCTATATCAAGGATCTCCTAAAGAAAAGATGTAAAAATCAATCCAGGTCACTATAAAAACTGGTTAATAAAAATATGTAAGCATCAGATAAGTAACAGATAAATATCATTAATAAATATAAAATGTCCATTCAATAAATATTCATATGATTCTTCAGTCTCAATTTAAACTTGCTAACATTTGGACTGTCACAGAAATTGAGTACATTACTTGGAAGATCGTTCCAAGGTTTGATAATTTTAACAAAGAAAGAATTTTTATAACAACTCAATTTTGCAAGTTTGGTTTGTATCTTATATGGATGGTTAGATCTCATCTTGGTGTTCCTGCACAGTTCAAAATAGTCACTGAAATTTAATCCATTCAGATTGAAAATGATCTTGTAGCACTCCACCAGAGAAAGAAAATCCCTCCGTACTAAAGAGTTCCATTTAAGAATTTTACACCTCTCCTCATACGCCATCTCCTGTCTTTTTTTGTCTAAGGCGATTCATATGTAGCATTTACTTGATTGTTTCTGACACTGATATTGTTATTTTAATTGTTGTTATCCAGGGCTCACCCGGAAATCAAGGACCTCCTGGAAAACCTGGACAAGCTGGTCCTCCTGTAAGATGTCTTGCCTTTAGTTTATTATGTATATATAACTCTTTTCAACCAAGTTCAAGGCCTGTACTGTAAGATACAGAATCCCTTTAGACCCATGGTCCAACAGTGAGGTTCAAAGGGAAAAAAACAAAGTTCTGTAACTGTAAGAATTTGTTTGATGTTTTGTATTAAACATGAGAGACAGTGTTTCTTTAGGTGTAGCCCCAATGTCAGTGCTTTAAGTCAGCTCTAAAACGTATCGTTTTAAACGTTATTTTATTTCTTAGGTGAATGTAAGTTTTATTATTCTATTTTCTTCCATTGTGAAGCGCTTTAGAACTTTTGTATAAAGCTCTATATAAATAATGTTATTTATTATTTATTTTATCACAATATCCAAACACAGAGAAGTAGAGTTGAAAATATGAAATTCGAGGTGTCTGGATAGCTAATGAAACCCTATAGAAACTAAGGAGTAAACGGAGAAGAAAAATCATCAAAATTTATGCTTATAAGGCCGGGTATCCAAATCTCTTTTACGTTTGTGATTTTCTTTGTTTTAACTTGATGATTGAGTTAATCATCGATGACTTTGAGAAGGGCTTGAAAAGTACAGTAAGATATGGCCCAGTGAATTGATTGATTAAAGTTTTCTCATTAACTAAGAGGTATAACAAAGTTATAGCATGATTATTGGAAGTCAACTACAGCCCCTCCTCATTTTGAACTGGCTTCATTTGTTTTAGGGACCCCCAGGACCGACAGGCCCTCCAGGCAGAGATGGAGCAGATGGACAAAAGGTGTCAATTGATAATAAGTAATAATGGAGTATATGCAGTGGGTTCTTGAAGCTGACAGTAGATAAGTCTTGTGAAAAAGTTTATTAAGCTATGTTGGAACAGGGCTGAAAACAAGAGCGAAGCTTGTGTAGTGTGCAGTGGGGTCTTAAAGATGAGAGTAGATTAGTCTTGTGAAATAGTATGAGCTATGTTGGAAGAGGGCTGAAAACATGAATGGAGCTTGTGTAGTGTGCAGTGGGATCTTAAAGATGAGAGAAGATTAATCTTGTGAAATAATATAAGCTTTGTTGGAGCAGGGCTGAAAACAAGAGCAAAGCTTGTGTAGTATGCAGTGGGATCTTAAAGATGAGAGTAGATCACTCTTGTGAAATAATGTAAGCCATGTTGGAAGAGGGCTGAAAGGAACTTGTGTAGTGTGCAGTGGGATCTTAAAGCTGGGAGTAGATAAGTCTTGTGAAATGGTATAAGCTATGTTGGAAGAGGCTGAAAACATAATTGGAGCTTCTGTAGTGTAGCGATTTATTGAGAGAGAGTGGTTAACAATGTCGATCTTTGCTTGATTTTGTTTAGGGTGCAGCTGGAGAACCAGGGCGACCAGGAAAGGATGGTCTTCCTGGGCAACCAGTAAGTACTAATTTTTGTTTAATTTTCTAATTATTTCTTAAGATTAAGTATGGTGTAATCTTCCTTCAGTGTCCAGGAGAATCATGAAATTATTTTATGATTTGGCCAGTGATTTATGTTCTTCTCCGTCTTAATCAGGGTAAAAACGGCAAGGATGGTGAACCTGGCCCAGCAGGATCTGATGGTGGACCGGTAAGCGGTAATACTAACACATGTGCAGGAAAATTTTAAAAAGAAGCAACTTTTTAAAACATGATACAACTGGAGGTACCTGATAATACAGGAAAAATATCATAAAACAAGAAAAACCTCATAATACTGGAAAAACCTTATTAAAATCCTGAAAAAAGGAGAGAAGACCCACTACCACATAAAACCTGGTGAACAAGAAAAAACCCTGAACCAATTAATTGACGAGGAGACATTTGAAAAGACTGATTGAAATTATTTACTTGGGGAATTTCTCCTCATTCACCACCAACAAAATGTATGGCATGGCAGTAATTTTTCATGTTTGGCAGCAAATGGGATGATACTGATAGTTAGGAAAATGTTGGCCGACAGTTGGCCAACTCTCGGTGGACAAACAGTCTGAGAGCTGTACTGTTTTAGTTGTTGTATAAATTGAATGTGTCTTCAGCTTTCTGTATTTTAAACTAACTCTCTTTTTGGGCAATAGTGAACAATGGCTCCCATATTCGGCTGTCGGTAACCTGTCGGCCAACAGTCGGCCGACACTGTTAAGTGGACCTTAAATCAACTGAAAATAGAGTAAAATAAATAGAGTCAAAAACGTATCCAGTCGAAAAAAGTAAATAGAAATCTGTCGATCATACCTATCTCCTTGATCCCCTTTGAACTGCAAAATAGGCTTTTTTACTCCATCTCCTGACCACACGTACCAAAATTTATTGGTAAATTTAGTACCCATTTCTCATATCTTTGTTTTTACATAAAATAGGCTTTGGATTTAACCATTTTGGGGCAACAAATACACAAAGCTAAAAGTAATTTTCCAATATCCCCATAATGTTAACAGTTTTTCATGTATGTCTGAACTAGAAAAACTTTTCAAAATGGTGGATAAATGAATAGGAACCAATTTGGGCAAGTATCGCTAGTCAGCGCTAAAACAGTGGACAAAAGCCGTAGTAGCATCAAAAGTGCTGAGCAAGGTATCATTATGAAATGACTTTATCTCTTTTTATGTAGTTTAGAAGCAAAAGACAAGTAAATGTTTACAATCATTTTAGTTTGCCCCACCGACAGGTTGCCAGCACGTTACCGACAGGTTGCCGACTGTTGGCCAACACTTTGGCCTCAAACATAACACAAACTGTTGGCCGTCTGTTGGCCGACTGTCAGCCGACTGTCAGCCAACAGTTGGCCGACAGTATATTTTGGGAACTATTCTTCACTATTACCCTCTTTTTGTGACCTTTTACTAGGGAGAGATCGGACCTGCAGGACCTTCTGGCCCGAAAGGCAACAGAGGACCAAATGTACTGTGAACCTTGATTGTTACTATAAATATTTTTACTATTGGTACTATTCTAATCTGGAAACTGACAATACAGTGCTGTACTTGAGAGTTACGACTGTGTGTATTAATCGAATTTCTGCACATGAAACACTGGTAGTTGTACAGGAAAGAAGACTAACTTAGGATACTTGTAAAAATCAGGTTTTGTAGTATTTCCTTTGTCTAAACTTGCTGCCCAGAGCTCTTCTCCAAACATATTTGTCATGAAGCCTGATGGACAGACCTTAAAGGAGATGGTTCTGACACCAATCAAACAAGTGTCCTAAGATTCATGCTTAAAAGTTCACAACTGTGCTATATCTTAAAGGGGCATTGTCACGCTATTTGGCAACTCTATACAAAGCTATAAGGTGTCTTTGCATCAATTGAATTCCAAAACTAATGATCTAGTTTTGTTATTTAAGACTATTTGAAGGTACTGAAACTGTTTCCTGTCGCCTGCCGCTGCGGATGGCATGGATGGAGATGGATTGAAACCTAAAAAAGTTTTTTGAGTTCTGATGCTACGTGTTCCAAAACCCCTCAAGAAATTTATTTTGGTTAGCCTCAATGATAAAATTCATTTGATATCTTCGTCGTAGCTTAACAGAAGCATTTTGTTTATGATTAAAGCCTCAAAGTAATGATTTTAGCACAGAATTGACTTAAAACAGGAAGATTTTGTCACGCTTAACAGGAAGATCCCCATGACACTGCTCCTTTAAGGTTTGTGCCAACAAACTAGCTGAATTAAGTAACTTAAGTTAATTGCTGGGAGAATTGTTAAAATTTATTGTGCTTAATTTGCCATTGGTCAAGACAAAAATCCCTGAACAGAAACACATAGCAATGGATTTGACCAGGTTTTATAACAATTGTGTGGATAGATTTGCAACCAAAGTGTGAGCACTTTCTGTTCAGCTATAATGTCAGGAACTTCGAAACAGGGGCAAATGGTATATAAAGTTCTCAGGAAAGTTTCCAGAAAAAGCGAAAGTCATTGAATTTCTGACATGCAAACCATTCAACTTAAATTACTGGCAGTTCCGAGAGCAAAATCAAATAGAACAGAAATTTCCAGAAGTTGTACCCCTTTTTGGAAATTTTAGAAAATACTAATCCCTTCATTACTGGAAGGTTTCCTGAAATGAAAACAGAATTTTGGGTTGAATGCAAAGTGCCCATTGTTTGGTACATGTATAAGTATGTTGACCTGTTTTGTCATGCCCAGGGCCCAACTGGAGCCACTGGCCCGGCTGGAGCACCAGGCCCCTCGGGTGAAAAGGGAGACAGTGGACCACCAGGACAAAATGGACGCAATGGTGAACCAGGATCACCGGTGAGCTTTCACTTAGACTGTAGTATCAAACATGAAAGACCAATATTTTATTCTCATCACATTTTAAAACACTGACAAGAGCTGAAAATACAACCCAAGCAGAAAGTTGGGTGGTTGCCCTCAGTGGTTAATATAAAGGAATTGAAGTAATATATCAAACACGAGAGACAGTGTTTCATTGGGATATCCAAACACCGAGAAGAGAGTTGAAAATACGATGCGCAGCGGAGTATTGTTAACGAAATTCGAGGTGTTTGGATAGCCGATGAGACACTGTCCGAGTGTTTAATATATCTTCTCAATCAAAACAAAAACTAAGGAGTAAGCAGAGATGAAAATCGTCAGAATCTGTGCTAAAAGACATATCGAAAAAGACCAGGTATACAAACCTCCTTCACGGTTGCGATTTTCTTTGTTTTAACTTGATGAATTATTATGAGTTGAGAAGCAAATTTGATGCTAGTTTAGTTTCAAACAATGTGTCAGTTATCTTCAAATTAGGTAAGGGGAAGATGTTAACAGACGTACTGTACGTTCATTTTTATTGAAAAGTCTGATAATTTTACACATTGCAAAGTTGTCCAGGTAGTACTAGTAGATTGTAACAATCAACAGTCACTAGGCTTTGATAGTTTTGTTCTTGTTGAAGTTACACTTCCTTGTGTTTTGTTCTCCCTGAATGGAAATGAGAATAGTCTAATATACACCTTTTGTATGTTTTATAGGGACCACGTGGTAAAACTGGACCTGCCGGAGTTCCCGGAAGACCAGGAGAAGATGTAAGTTTATAACCAGTGAATTCAGATGTGCAAATGTCCTGACTTGTGGAAGATCACACAGTGTTTTATTTTATTATATTTTATGAAAAGTAGCATTCATTCTAATAAGTCTCCTGTGGAGTGGTCTAGATTTAGCAATAACGACGACCAACCAATAAGTTAAACTGATTATTATTTTGCCTTTTAGGACCATTCCATTCTTCCTCTAAGTGTCAATTATTTTAAATGAAAGCCTTTTTTTAGATATTTTGGTTTACAGATGAGCTTCAACTTTTACAAGCATTAATAAATGAAGGTGCTTAACATCGTCAAGTCCTTATGGAATACCTAACCAGCATATAGCCTTAACCAACACACACAGAAAACTTTGGAATGCATGTTAAGTATCTGCATAACTTTTTCTTTGAAGAAAACTACTGATCCAGTTATTAAAAGGGCTGATAATGCTATCCACCAAATAAATCACCATCCAGTGGATAGTGTAGTTTGTTTGTCAACGCTTATCCACAGGATAGCGTTTTACCTATAGTGGACATTGTTCTCCACCATTCGAACCACTGGCCCCTGTTATGTACTTTGTGATCGTTCTTGTTAAATATGAGCTATAAGGTGATACCCACTGATAGAGTGTTTCCAGTGCATTTGATACTTCCATTGTCATGTTAAGAATGGGCCTGCATTAGAAAATGGAATTACACCATCTGTTCTACAGCCAGAGTTTTCTACTCACATGTGTTTGTTATGTGCAGGGTTTCAATGGAACTGATGGTAATCTCGGTATTCCTGGACGCGCTGGGCTGAAGGTAAACAAAATTTAATTTTCTTTGTTCATTTTATCCAAGGCTCGATTACCAGCCGCAGTTCGGAGGGTAGACCAGACACGAGAGAGCGGCGGAAATCGAGCCTAATTTTTATCCCAACACGAGTTAAATAGATCAATAAATCCAGAAAAAGGTTGGGAAGCCTAAAACGAAACCATAAGATTATAACAGAAAATAATACTTTACAAAGATAGAAAAACACTGAAGAGATAATAATAAACCATAAAGGAACAAGGATGGTTAAGGATGGAAAAGATTGACACGGATTACAAACGACGAAAGTGAAAAATGGAGGCTAAACTTTTCAAACCGTTTAACTGTGACTGTGCCCCTTTAATATAGTCTGCTGAGGAACACGAGGTTGTCACAAATGTAATTGGTCATCTCTTACATCAAGCTGTGTTTAATTTTCAGGGTGAACGCGGTGCCCCAGGCGATCCCGGCAGTCCTGGCCAACCCGGCCTAGCAGGTGTCCCAGGCCCGAAAGGTGACACTGGTCCACCTGGCATACAAGGAGAAAAGGTGATGACGATAAACTGGCGAAGTTCTGTAGCCCTCAACGGGGACTTAAGTCCTTTTGACACAAGTTATCTGTGTTCTACAACTGAATTTTTGACAACATTGCTGCTATCCTTTTCAAAAGCTTGTTAGAAAGGTGCAGGTATGGAAGGGGCAGGGGGCTTGGAAATATATGCAAGGAAAATTGGGGTTGCTTGAAAAAAAACCCAGTCCACTGGGGTTCAGGGGAAATTTTTTTAATATTGTTTAATTTTCCCCCAGCCCGCCCCTATGTTAAATTAATGAAGAGTCCCAAGGGTGAAGATTCTAATTGTAGTTGCCTTTTCCTCTCAAACTGAAAGGTTCAGGGTTCAGCGCAGCAGTGCAGAGGGTGTGATCAGTTAGGCAGTACTGTACACCGTTTGCAGTTTTGTTGTTAGTTACTGACGGACTTGGTGGTTATTGTAACATTAGATTTTTGGCTGAGGGAATTTTAACCATGTTTAATTGAAGTGATTTCTTGCACTCTATCCTGTCCTACTCTTGATGCCACTGCTCAGCTAGCTCAGCTTGGAAACACAGTTGATTATGTTGAGGTTAATCATAATTGTCTGCTTGTGTTTAGGGAGGGCGTGGGTTGGATGGTACTCCAGGAAGAGAAGGAGAACCAGGACCTCAGGTATGAACTGACAGTCGTAACATATATGGGTTATTTACCAAGCGTGAGGTCAAGATGGCTGTATATTTGCCAAGTTCGATTTTTGCCCTTTTATGTACAGTGTGACCCCGCTGTAACGAACATCATGAAAAACAACATTGAAAGCCCGGCAGAATTACAGTAAAATATGTGGAAACAAGCCCCGCTATAACGAATTGATTTTGACGGTCCCAACGCACAATTTACTCCGCCATTACAAATATTTTGTCCTGTCGCTCGCAGTCAGCAAAAACGACATGATGATACAAATGGTTGATAAGCCAAACACGACTCCTGTTGGTCAACATAGGGAAACTTTGACCTTCAAAGCTTTGCTTTATTTAAATGTAGCTGTTAACACGCAAGTCCGTAGACTGTTATGCGTGGTGTATATCCCATTGTTCAACTTGGTTCAGCTTGGTTACCCCGCTATAAGAAATATTTTTGTTGTTAACCAGATAATTCGTGATAACGGGGTCTTCGCTATAACGAAGACCCCGCTATAACGAACATTTTTTTCGGTACCGTGACACTTCGTGTTCCACTGTACCTAGACGGAGTCAAGTTCAATAAACTCGCATAAAAAAAGAATGAAAAGAAATTCCCAAGTTCTAACAGGTGTTGAAGTAATGACTCTTCTTCCCGCCAATCGGATGCATAAGCTTTGCCCCAGACCCAAAAATAAAAAAAAACGCAGAAAATCTTGGCCAGGAAATATTGAAGAGGGACCAAGCATATTTAGGCTTGGTCATATTGGTTTAAAAAGGACAAACTGCCAGCATAAAAAATACACTGCAACGATGCATGTAAGCAAAATTATCGTCGTTGTTGTTTTTGTTTGTTGTTGATAGGGCCCGCAAGGACCCAAAGGTCAAAAGGGAGAAGTTGGACCTGCCGGAGAGAAAGGAGACAAGGGCTGGACGGGTAGACCTGGATTACAGGGACCCCAGGGTCCACAGGTATAGTATTAGTCATCTGGGTACACATGGTATTGCTCTTAGCTCATTTCAAAGAATAGGCCATGAACAAAGTAGAGCCGCAGCTAGTAACAAGCAAACCGAGGCAATTGCCAGGGTCATTTTTTGTTTTGTTTTGTCATCACAAACACCCAATATACTTAGGGAGAGGATTTAACCGTTAACATTGCCTCAGTCATAATTTTGTTCTGGCTATGACCCTGCAGCTGAAGTACCTTTGTTGCAGCTGGTTTGGGACAGCACCAACAGCGTGCCCCAGTTAAATATTGCCCTGATCATCTCATCATCCTTAATTCATCTCCTCGTCCCT
>JAHPZR010045402.1:10000-34413 GCA_019787425.1 Platygyra sinensis | reverse complement strand
CCAGTTTGAAAAATAATGAATCCAGTTTAAAAAAGATAATCACTATGTTAGAAAAAAAAAAAAAACTAACTAGTTAAAAACAACAAATCACATGCGTTAGAACAACCTAACTAGTAACTGTAAAATTAACTGAAACCAAAAATAACGTGCAACATAGAATCAATGAATAATGACAGCATTAATTGTCATGTCAGAAACAACATAACCTGGTGATGGAGATCCAGTCTCATTTCCATGCAGCTACCTCTCTTCCTCAAGTATTTTCATAACGTTAACATACAGATGTCTTCTGAGTTGGAGCCACACAATTGTGGATACAGTACCACTGCCTCATAAGGTTTCTCAGGCTGACATCTTCCTCTGCTGAGATACCGGAAATTTCATTGCGATTCAATAAAGGTAACAGATGACAATAAACAATAATTAACAATTATTTCACCAAAGTGGAGGTAAATATCCACCACTTCACAGACACTAAGGGGAATAAATCGTTTAGTATAGCCACACAAGACGGAATAACTAGTGGGACCCCAAAGAGTAACGTAAGTGGTGAAAATACGCCGACAAAAGCAGGTGTTTGTTTCCGCCAAGCTGCTCGGAGGTAAATAGTACGTTGGCTAATCACGTCCGAGCTAGCCTTATCAGTGCACGCGAAAAGTACTATTCACTGGGTGGTATATATATGTACCAACATAACTAATATATGATGAAAAATTTGTATAGCGTGACTTTTTATGAATGAAATGATCAACGCACTTTACATCGTAATAAATAAAAAACTATCTGAAAAAGATGTTAATTTCCAATGGTTGTTTCAAACTATAAAACATGCTAAAATACATAAAGTTAAAAATTACAAATTAAAATTACAATGTTACAAAGTTTGCAGTCCTGAATAATAAGACTAAGTAAAAGTTAAAAAGACCAGTGATCCAACTGTACTGATTAAACATGTGTGATAGCAGGGCAAAACTTAGACTGTGAACCTGAAGTGCAAACAACAGATGGATTTCTGGCTTTTGCTCTGGTGCTTGGAAACAAAAGCGGGAAAATCCTCTATGGTTTGCAGGCAGGCAACGCTGACGATGGTTAATTATGTCAGTAATATAATTATGACAGTGAAAGCATATGGATGCCATATGGAATCCCTCATCAGTTAGCCTGGGGGTGTCAATGTAACCCAGGAGGACCCTTAAGTGCTAAACACCTTTGTAAACTACATCGTAATGTATATTGAATGTATAATATATAAAATTACTAAAAAATTGCTTAAAAATGTTCGCTGGTCACCTTTTCTGCTATCCTCAAGACCATCACTTTCAGTGTGAGGGGTTATGTTCAGGGGGTGCGAAGATTGTTATTATCATTAGCACCTATCATTAGCATTACAGGCCTTCTGACAGGGTGCTGGAAAAAAATGAAAATTGTGCGCTTGCTTGCTTTTTTTGGAGTGTACATGTACATGGGGCGTGGATAAAAAGTTTAAATGTGTGGGTAATGTTGTGCGGGATTGCACAATCTTGCCGTCCCCACAACAAAATATTTCATATTCCCACTCCATGTTAAAGCCAAAACATCGAGTTCTCTCCTTATATAAAATAATACCTTTTCTTGTAATATCAACGTAGTGAAATTCCTTCTGTAATGGCTAACTTACTTTTAGATTTTACTTTGAATGATTTTTATCTTTATCTGACTGAAGGTTTAGAGCCTATTTTAAACCCAATCTTTGTTTGACAAAGCAAATCGAAAGAAGAGCTAAATGAAAACCACTCGAGTGTAGATCACCCCATAAGGGTCCTAGCAAAACCTCTTAAGTATGTCATGTATGTCTAAATAGAGTTAGAAGTAGACTAGTGCCCAGGATCAAGTGCAGGCTATGGTAAGAATGCCTATGTTGTTTGGATAAGGTAAATAGTCTGAACATAGGGCAAGAATCATGCTAGCCCACATATAGAGCACACTCCCATATTGCCGTACTCTATTAAAAAAAAAGCTCCAATATATCCATAGAATGAAATGTCTCTAGCCATACTATGGACATGTGGGCTAGCCTGAAGTTCTGACCGAAAATGGTCTAAAAATATTATAGAAATCTTGATATTCACTAGCAAAATACCCATTTTAATTAAAATTTCAAGTAAACATTTTCCTATTATGCGGGATTTGCTGAATTTTCTCGGATGTGCGTCATTGTGTGGGTTGCACCAAAATTTGTGCGGTCCGCCACCTGCGCACCCAGTCAGAAGGCCTTCAATTATTATCATCATCATCATGATTATTATTATGACCACCAGGTACATTGTAGATGTGTACCTTGCTCTAGTGAAAGCCTTCTTTTCCAACAGCAGCCAGTTTCCTTTCTTATCAGTGAATCTAAACAAACTCTTCCAATGCTGTTACTAGTTCCAAGCGTTTTGATTCAGCTCTTTATGTTTCTTCTTCAATCTGTGCTATTTTTCTTTGTATGCAACTTTTCACTCTCTTTCATGTAACGAGCATTTAACCTGAATCATAAATAAACACAGTTTCAAAGAAGGGTTGTACTTTATGTCAAAGGGGAAGGGTGAGTCTGGGCACAATAAACATTATTAAAACCAACAAATATGATGATAAAATTTGCAATGATGCTTGTGTGGTGTAGTGGAGATTAAGATGGACTTCAAAGTCAGAGGTCTGGAGTTCAAATCCAGGTGAGTGCAAAATAATAAAAAAAATTGGGGGGAGTTAGGTCTAGGGATAGGGCTAGGGTAAGGGGGGTCAATAGGGATAGGGATAGGGATAGGGTAGGGCTGATGGTGAGCGTGTCGTTCTTTTTGAGAAAACACCCCCCCCCCCCCCCCCCCCAAAAAAAAAAAAAAAAAAAGTGGAAAATCCAAAAACTAACTAGTTTTAAATAAAATCACTTAGTTAGAAAAAAGTAACTAGTAAAGTTATGAACAATTATTGGATGAGGTTTTTGTGATATCCAGAATAATCAAGGGTGAGGTAGGGGTTATTAGCTAAAGCCGAAAGTTGAGGCTGATAAACCCTTGCTGAGACCTTGATTATTCTGGATATACAAAAACCAAAATCTAATTATTGTTTTATATACATTGAACACAAAAACTTGGAAGTCATGTTTTGCTTCTTCACTTACGGCAAGCAACATGAATCGTGCGAAGTTGACATGATTACCCTAAGGAAATCATGCACTGCGGTCATACATGACATGATTACCCGTGACCTTGAGTGTCCTTGACATGATTATTGTATTATCTGCAGTTAGGACGTCACAGGTGCTGATTTCGAAAATTCACTGTACTCTTTTGCCAATCAGAAAAGAGTAAGAGAGTTCAATGTATACCGGTAATAATAAAATTAACTGAGACCAAAACTTAACTGTAACATCTACACCCAAATTCTCAGTGTATAATCGAAACATCTTTGGACCTTCTTCAGAAGCCTTTGTCAATCTTCGGTTATCTTCGGCAATCTTCAGAAAATGTTGTAAAAAATGTTCCTCTGACAGGTCTTCGGACAACTGCTTTTCTCTTCTGATGTTGAAGAATCTTTTTTAACACTCAAAGGAAAATTTTGTTTCTCCCCATGGCCATGTACTGTAATATCCTCTATGTCACTAATGCAGATTTTTTTTCTGTAGGAGCGTGACTCTTTGCAAAACAAGGTTGAGGAACTGGAAGAAATGCTCGAAGCAGAAAAAGAAACGCCTGCAGAAAAAGACGGAGGAAATCAGTTCAGATGAAGATGCTGAGCATGCCAAACACATGGCTGAAGAGTCTCTAATGATGCATGTGGAAGCTCTTCAAGAAGAAAATGAAACTCTGAGGTAAAGTCATGGCACACAATGGACGTGATCAATGATTTATGTTGATAACTCATTAGAAACACGCATGAACTCCATGCAGTTTAGACATCACAAGGCTGGAGACAAACTCGAAAACCAATGGTTGATTTACCCTTCAATCTCATTCAAACAAGATTGTAACAGTTATTGTGCCTAATCAAAGATGTTCTGTACTTATAAACTATTGCATGTAAATGAACTAAAAATGTCATATTATTTATATTTATATTTAGAAATAAAGATGTAGTTGTTGTTATGTAGGTCATATTAGTAATCTAGGACAACTGTAAATTTTGTACTTACCACAAATATATGATTTTCTTTTTTTCTCCTCTCCATGTGTTAAAAGTTTATTTCAATTTTTTTTCTGTTTCTGTCAAGTTACAGAAACACTCAAAAACGTGGGAAAGCACACCACAGCTTTGCTTTGTAAACAAATGTATATTCTTTTGTTTTCAGAGCCACCCTAAATCTAGAGCGATCAGCGGTGGCAAATCTGAGGGAGCAGATGACACAAGGTCCACTGGATGACAAGGTAGATATTGTGATCAATGTGAAACAGTTCTTGTGCAAGACAAGGTACATGTATATGTGTAGCTGCTGTAAGATGATGCCATTGTACATCATAAACTGTTCACAGCATTAAATGCAAGTGTACAGTGTATATGCAGTTAGAAGCCCTTTTTATATTTACAATGTTAGACCCCCCACTAGGCTTGAGAGAGCTATTATTGCCAGACCAAGCCCTTGTCACCCTGATCTAATAATCAAGTGTAGACTCTAATACAAAGTTAGTAGAAAAAGCAAATTTTGCATACATGTATAGATTTATTTACAGCACGAATAAATGTACTCGTAGATAGGTTTGTTTTTATTGTATTATTTGATATGCAAATAACATGTAATGCACCCTGACTGTTGTCATGACACCTGGCCAAAAGTATGTTTTGGACCAAAAAACTCTCAACATTAAACAGTTTTTAGCTGCCAAAAAGTCGTGTTATTGTCTTAGAAACCAAAGAGTTCTAGAAATTTCTGATCCAAAACATCCCACGTTTCAGCTGTTTGACAAAGATGAACGCATATCTTATCTGGAGACTAAAGTGGCACAACAACAACAGAATCTTCAACTGTTTAAAACAATGCTACAACAAAAAGAAGTGTATGTTATGGACCTCGAAGATGAGGTGAATAACCCGATCATATTTTACTTCTTCAAAACGCTGGTGCTCTAATGATTAGAAGTATTATTCAACGTTTCGCTGCTCTTAGAGATTTCTGGTAAAAATCCCAGATGTAATCAATTTAACCTTCATGTACATGTAAGGTTCCAATAAACTGTTTATTATTATATTAGCCTTCACCCGTAGACTATTATACTTTAGCATAAATTTACCGTAGTCTATTGTGAATCCGTGAATTTGATTGGCTGTATTACCGTTTACTATCTGCTGATAGTAAACAGTTACGCATCAGTGCTCATCGCGCATCACGTTTGAACCTGATGTAACATAATAAAACAGTTCTTTTCTTCGCGTTACTTGACATTTTTTTCTTTTCATGCAATGAGACTACGGTAAATTTATACTAAAACAATTAGACTACTCGCCCTCGTTTTCTTCGAGCAATAGTCAACTCGGCTGCGCCTCGTTATGGACTATCTGCTCTAGTAAAACTCGGGCTCGTACTCTAATTGTTAAGTAGAGGTAAACTTTTAAGAATAGCGGTAATCAAATTGTTGGACATTTTGATAGCTAACGTTTTAGCTCATTTAACGGAAGGTCGTTAGTGTGCGTTGTCCCATGGAGGGTCACAACATAGACTAAGAGTAGTTTACCACAAGCTTAATGTCAAAGGGTAATCTGAAAATTATTTTTGGAATTATAGTTACATGTATGGCAATAGATTCAAATGATGATATTACAGAAAGGTAGACAAAAATGACACTTATAGTATGTCTCGTAGATCTTTTGCAGAGTACTACTCGTACGATTTCTGTTCTTTGCGATGCCTTACTTGGCATCTTTTGTAAGAAAATTTAGATTTGTTAAAAAAAAAATGAGATTGTAATGGGATTTTGTGCAGCCTCCATGTTGCAAGCGTGTTGTTGTTTGGCTTTAGTGCTGCTTAAGTAGTTACGTGTAGATGTACTGTTTCACGGTTCCATCTCTCCATAGAAGTGCAATGCCTAGAGTGTTGCAATCAGTAAACTAGTATTTTGAGTGGCTTTAGAAACGAGCTATTTAAGGTTGAATTATGACTTACATGTAAGAGCAAAGTACATGTGCAATGATAACTTTCTTTGTTCAATCAAGAGGCCCTGCTGAAAGGAAATGCCGTTTTTCTTACAAGTTGAAATGTTAATATTAGCAACGTATGGAATATGTTTATTTCAGCTGCATTTCAAGGAATGTAATTCATGACAAATACTGCTTCTGAATCATGATCGCTCAACTTTAACTTGAATTTTAAAGGGGCTCAGTCACGGCATCTTGAGTTATTTTGAACATCGAAAAAAATAAACGTTAAATTGAAGGAAACCTAAAAATAACACTTTATAAAGTATAAGAAAAACATCAACGAGATAATAATTAAACCATAAAGGAACAAGGATGGTTAAGGATGGAGAAGATTAACACGGATTGTGCAAACACGAATTTGAAAAGTTTAGCTAAGCTTTTCAAACGTGACTGAGCCCCTTTAAAATGTCCTTCGTGCTGGCAATTGACATGGAAACAAATATTACGTATCTGAGGGCAATACACCTTAAATTAGGGTTAAAACTAGTTAATTAAAGCGAGGACAAATTCAATGTTGAGTTTTACTTTTAAAATCACCACTAGCATTCGTCGCTTCCACAGGGATTTGAATTTCCTCGAAATGTCTTTAATGATGCTAGTATTATTTAATTATTTGTAGTGCACTAGAAAATGTGTTTCTTCATATATAATTTTTGTTGTAGATATTTTCTCTGAGCAAAATTTATTGGCTAGCAGCCAAAGATCGATAGGAAAACCCTCGTTTGTAAAGAGCGAAGGGTACTTTCTCTTCTTGTGCGTGTATTATGCTTTTTTCGTTAAAAACGTCAAGTTATATGTTAAAATGCTAAACTGAGAGCTTTCAACTCGGGCGTGAAAAAGCGCTAAAGCTAGAACTTATTCGGTTGACTTACGTGGCTCAAAAAAATCTTCTGTACTTAAGCTCTCTACCAGCATGAGACGTGGCCAGTAGAATTCCTTTGTCATCCTAAATTGAAATGAAGGATCTTAATTCAGTCGTGATTTTTAAAACTCGTACTTAAGGATTCAATAGATCACAAGCTTTATATTACTTTTAATGTTAGCAGCTGTATTAAGGCTTTTTTAGGTTCTTTTACCTTGGCAGGGCTCTTATTGATATCGGCTTTTTGTTAAAACTGCTCTTGTGAATTAACTAGTCTTATGCAGACACATCTCTACGTTTCTCTGCAGAACGAGTTGCAGGCCGAAGTTTGATTCTCTGAAGAAACTGATAACTAGAGAGTATGAGTGGTATGTATATAATTGTCCGGTAAGCAAGGAGTACTAACTCTCCCCTTAACTCACTGTGGCAAGTTCAAATTGGCAGCGAGTTGTCTCCGCTTAACGCAAAGCTTATTTTTGGTGGCGTCCTTACAGGTGAAAGAGCTTAGCCAGATTATTTCCCATTCGTCGACGTCGTCAAGTGCATCTGAACCACGATTAAGTCCTTCTGAAGAGAGTGAAAGAATTATCTTGTGTTACTCTGTACTTAAATGGTTACGTATTTAGTATTGCATGCTGTGTTGATCAAGGACACGAAATGAGTGTTCAAATTAATTTTAGCTTCCCCTTAGTTGTAGAAAATTGCTTTGTTTGCTTAGTTTATTGTTCGAAAGTTTGTTTGTTCTGACGTAACAATTACTAGGGTTTTTGGCGTTGCAACGGGTGAATCCTAATGAGCTAGAAATCCTCTCATTTAGGACTTCAAAGCCGACTTAAGCAGAGTCAAGAACAATGCACAAAACAGTCCCAAGATGTAGAAAATCTGAAAGCGGAAATTGAGGAGAGCAGATCTACTGTAGCATCTCTTGAGCGCCAGCTCCAGCAAAGCCGCCAAGATCAAGAGAAGATCCGTGAAGACAAGGATAAGGAGATTAGCAATCTGCAGCAGGCACTGATGGAAAACAGCTCTGGTTTTGAGCTGTTGAATGCGAGCTTCAGCGAAACAAGCACTCAAGTGCAGCAGCTTCAGGAGCAACTGACCAGTAAAGAGACTGAGGTTGAGAGGCTGAGGAAAGAACTAAGTGATCAAGAGGCAAGTCTGGAGCAGCTCAAAGGAAGTTACACGGATGTGTGTTCAACGGTTAATGAATTGCAGGTACTCCTGGCAAACAAGGAGACGGAGGTGAAAACTTTGCAAGATAACAGAGACCAACAGATGTCTGAGTTTGAGTCGCTGCGTGCCACGCATGGCGAGTATGTTTCACAGATTCAGAGACTTCAAGAAGTTGTTGAAGAAAAAGAAGTCGAAATTGTGCAGCTCAGAGCAGCTTTTGACGAGAAAGACGGCAGTTTTGAACACTTGAGCACCAGTTTCATCGAGTCGAGCTCCCAAGTTAAAGGCCTGGAAGAAGTTGTACAGACAAAGGATACTGAGCTAAGTGCTTTAAAGCAAACGATAGAAGAGCACGCCCTTAGTTATCAACAGATGAAGGAGGCCTTGTCAGAAACAACCTCCCAGCTTCAAGACTTAGGACAATCACTGATTGTGAAAGAAAACGACATCAGTGTTCTTAAGTCAAAGTTAGAAGAACGGGAAATGGCTTTTGAAGAACTGAGCACAAGATATGAAGAGTCAACTGCGACAGTAAGGCAACTTGAAGGAATTTGCACTGCAAAGGATGTGGAGTTAAAAACGCTGAATGCCACTTTACAACAGCAAGGTTTGCAGTATGAACAACTGAACCAAAACTCGGCCGAGTCAGATAAGCAGATGAAGAACCTTCAAGATTACTTGATGGAAAAAGATCAAGAGATCACCACACTTCAGGCAGACTTGGAAGGAAAGGAAGCGAGACTGCAGGAACTTAGTTTGCGTTTTTCAGACTCTGATGTCAAGGTGACTAAACTACAAGAGTTGCTTAGTTTGAAGGACAAGGATTTAACAGCTCTCCAAAACAACCTGGAAGAGCAGGAGAAAGGTTATTACGATCTGAGCTCCAGTTTAAATACAGCGAATTGCCAGGTGAGGGATCTTGAAGAAGACCTAGCGAAAAGAGATGAAGAGATTAAGTCACTCAAGAACGATCTCGAAGCGCTCGGTTTGGAGAATGATGACTTGAAGTCAAGCTTCTCAGATGCAAGATCTCAGATGAAAGATCTACATAATGTACTCGCAGCGAAAGAGACAGAATTAAATGTGCTTCGAACCAGCATGGAAGACCAAGGTTCAAATTTCGAAGAACTGACATCTCGATTGACTGAACAGAGCATTAATTTACAAGAATTGACTAGTGCCAAAGAAAGTGAAATCGATGCCCTTCGAGTCCGTTGTGAAGAGGAAGCGAAACGATATAGCCATCTTGAATCTCGTTATAGTTCTGAAATTTCCAGGCTAGAAGAAACAATTGCAGGCAAAGAGAAAGAGATTACTTCCCTGCAAGGTGAAATAGACGAGAAGGTATCAAACCTAAATGAACTTAAAAGCAGTTACGATGACGCCACATTGAAAGTCAAAGAACTTAACGAAAATATGAAGGAGAAAGAAGACGAATTGATTACACTTAACACTAAACTTGAAGAGCAGAAGTCAAGTTATGAACAGCTCAGCGCCATGTTTGAAGAATCAAGGTTACAAGTTACTGAGCTGCAGAAAGTACTCTTAGACAAAGATAACGAGCTTGGCATGTTGCAGTCCAGCTTGGAAAAGAAGACTTCAAGCCTCGAACAGGTGAATGTTAGCTACAACGAAATAGAATCGCAAGTGAAAGAATTGAAAGATTTGCTTACGACTAAAGAAGCGGAAATTGTCAAGTTGCAAGCAATGGTAGGAGAACAAGGTGAACATTTAGAACAAGCAAGAACAAGTGATGCTCAAAATTCTTCCCAAGTAAATCAGCTTTTGGAAGCACTTAAGAGTAAAGACGAAGAACTTCGCCAAATCCAGGCTAGTTTCGCCGAGCAGATTGTTAGCTTTGAACAGATTGAAGGACGTTGGTCTGAGACGAATTCTTTAGTAAACGAGTTAACGCAGAGACTACACAAGAAAGACGACGAACTGGACTCCTTAAAGACAAATTTGAATGAACAAAACATTGACTTTGATTCCAAATATGGAGAATTGCATGCAGAAATAAGCGACCTTCGTGTGCATCTTTCCAACAAAGAAGAAGAACTCCTTGTACTGCAAACGTCTTTAGACGACAAGAACGCTAGTGTTGAAAACCTCGACACAACTCTGAATGAGACAAATTCCCAACTTGGCGAACTACGGAGCCAGCTTGCAGCTAGAGATACTAAGTTCGCTGCTCTGAAGAAGAAAGCACAGGCTTTAAAGAAGTCATTTGAGGCAGTGTCTACCGAGAATGACAACCGTAAAGAGGAATTAGAGGAGCTGAGGAAAGAGAAGGAACTTTTCTTGGAAGAAAAAGAAGCTATGGAAACGTGTTTAGCGCAGTTGATCGAGCACAAGAATCAACTTCAAGCTAAAAGCGAGGAGATTCGAGAATTACAGAATACGCTTGAGAAAGTCGAGGAGGCAAAGGGAGATTTGGATTCGGTAGTCACTGAGCTTCGACGACAGTTAGATTCCCTTGAACAAGAGAAACAGCAGATGTTAGTTGAACGCGAAAACTTCAACTCTCGATTTAATGAAACTGAAACAGACAAGGCGTCGATGGAGACTTGTATTCAGGATCAAAAGGAAGAAATCTCACAATTTCAGTCTGAAAATGAAATGTTTAAGACTGAGCTTGGAGAAATGAAAAGACAGCTTGATTTTAAAGTGAAAGAAGTTAGTGATCTCAAAGAGGTTATAGAACACTTAAAAGGCGTTGTTGAGGAAATTAACAAGTCAGCTAAGGAAGAACTAGAACAGTTAGAATTAAAGAAAAACGAAGAATTGGACGAAATGCTTTCGGCCAAAGAAAAAGAGTTGTTCGAAGTGTCTGAAAATCTGTCCTTGAACAAGACAATGGTGGAGGAATATCAAAGTAAGCTCCTTGAGAATGAAGACGCTTTAAACAACTTGAAATGTTCTTTTGAACAAGAAAAAGAAGGCCTACAAGTAAAACTTGGAGATACTTCATCTGAAAGAGATTCTTTAATGAACGAATTGTCTGAGATTACAGAGAAAAATGGCAATTTGTCATCCGAGATTGAAAGAACCAAAGTTGAGTTGGACATGAAGGACAACCAACTCAGCTCTTTGCATCGCGAACTTGCTGAACTGCAGAAAGTTGTTAAGGAAGAGCTTGTTACATCTCACAAGGAAGAATCACTGAACAATCAACTTCAGTCAGCACAAACAGAGGTCATTGATCTACAAGGAAAACTAAAGCATCACCAGGAATTGCTGAAAGCCAAGGAACAAGAAGCTGTGGAACTTAGGAATAGATTATCAGCCAGTGAAGAAGCCCTGTCAATAGCGACCACTAGACTTGAAGACAAAACTGCCCACGAGAATGAATTGGAAACATCTATGAGCCGTGCTGAGGAAACTACTGCTAGTTTACGAGCAGATCTTAGTGATGTCGCTTCTGAACTGAGACAAGTTTCCCACGAAAAGACAGCTTTAGAATCAGAAGTGTTTGATCTAAAAGACAAATTAAGTGCCGCTGACTGGGAACTAGATGCACTAAGAGACGAATTAAGTAACTCAAAGGGGGAACTTAACTTGAAGGATGAACGCATCAGTAGTCTTGTGCAAGAAGTTTCTGAAACTAAAGTTACTCTTGAAGAACAACGTCAGGTAAAAGAGGAAAAGGAGCTTGTAATGGAAAAAGAGCAAGAGTTGCAAGATACCATCATCCAACTGAACCAGCTCTGCAAAGACCAGGAGCAAAAACTGATGGTGTTAAACAAGGAACGTGATGAAGATATAGAAAAGCTATCAGAGGCCAAGTCGCAAACTGAAGAGTTGGCTCGAGAGTTGAAGGAAGCCAAAGATTCTTCCATTGCGCTGCAGCAAGAGAAAGAAACTGTCAAGGCAGACTTAGAAGAGACCGCCACCAAACTAAGCCAGATCCTGACTGAAAAGGCTTCTTTGGAATCAGATCTTTTTGATGCTAATCATAAGTTGACCATAGTAACCGCTGAGCAAGAGCGATGTGCTGCGGAGCTAGAGGATAGAAAGAACGAGCTTTATGACGCCAAACAGAAGCTAAAAACCTTAACAAACGAGCTTTCAAGTGCTGAGAGAATACAGGTAGAGAAGGGAACCCCTGTTGAAGGAGGACTCCAAGAAACAGAAGTTTTATTGAGTGAATCCTCAGACGAATTTGCTAAACTGTCATCGCGAGAAAAACAACTTGTTCATCAAATTCAACAGCTTGAGCAGGAGAAAGGAGACTTTGAGGCTGAGATGACCGAGATTTTATCGGAGATGAAAGAGGCAGCAAATGCAAAACTTGCAGCTGAGGCCGAGCTTGCAGAAACAAAAGGAAAGTTGAGTGAACTGATGGTACAACATGAATGGGTCACATCTGAATTGCAGAACTTAAAAGAGGAGTTCGAGGAACAAGAAAGGGAATTAGACAAAGTCAAACAGGAACTAGACGAGGCTAACAAACCTAAAGCGGAATATCCAGTAGATACTTTAAATGAGATTGAAGACAGGCTTCGTCAGAAAGAAGAAGAACTTGCCGAGGTAAGGAAAAACTTGGAAGAAACCGTAAGTAAGAAAGTGGAAGAAATTTCGACTGCCAAGGACCTTGAAAAGGCTCAACTCGAGGAACAGCTTGCCAAGAAGTTGGAAGATACCAAGAGTCACAAGGATGAAGTGATTGCTAAGTTGAAAGATAAGATACGAGAGAAGATTGAGTTGAACAAAAAAATCACGGCTGAGTTCAAACTTAAATTAGCAAATGCCCAGAAGGAGAAGGAAGAAGCAATGCAAGAGCTTGAATCCCAACTAGAACTACAAACTCAGACGACGGAACAGCTATCGGCGGCTTTGGATCAGGTGAGGGAAAGCTCCAGAGCTAAAGATGGAGAAGTGGAGGAGCTGAAAAGCAGGCTTAATGATGCAGAGAATGAAGGGGAACAGAAGGACCTAAAATGGCAGGAAACGTTACTAGAATTTCAGAATCTAAAACTGGAAATAGAAAAGCGTGACCAGGAGAAAGTTGAAATGGATTCGCGTTTGCAGGCCAGTGTAGGCCAAGATGAATTTGACAAGTCAATTGCAGATAGGAACAAACTAATCGCCAACCTAAAGAAAAGACTGAAGGAAGAACGAGCTGCAAAGAAAGAAGAAGTGACCAAATTACAGCTGTCTATTACAGAGAAAGATGCTGAAAACCAGCAATTGAAGGTAATTGTTTTAAATCTTTTTAAACGTTTTCTTGCAACCTTAACCCAAACTCTTGGTTTGCTTAGAAATGATACTAAGAGAATCTGTCTATCATGTAATTGTTGGTTTGCAGCAGAAAAATTAAAGGTTACAGTGCGATGTCGGGACAGAATTGACATACCCAATAAGTTAGCTCGTAACAAGGGAAATAAACTAGATTTTATTTTATAAATTATAAAGGTCTTATATAGACACCTGATAGGCGACAGAAACAAAATCATCACTGTAAGAGGTACAACGAATCGTCAAGCTCAGCCAATGAGGGGCATCGGAAAACTGTTCAATCTCACGTAAGATTTCTTACTAATTTCAAACAACCTTGTTTACATCAGAATTCTCACGCTGAAGAACTTACTAAGGTCAACAACGAGCTTCAAGCTGCGCAGGAATTGAACAGAGCCTCGGAGGAAAGGCAGGAAGCCCTAGAACATGAACTGCATACTACGGAGGACGAGATGAACAATTTGACGAGACAGTTAGAGAACATGAAGAATGAAGTGGAAAGGAAACAAGGGCAGCTACAGAAAGAACTCGATGAAAGAGGTTGGTAGAAGTCAAACACCTTTGCAGTCATCCATTTTGTTTTTTTTTTGTTTTGTTTTTACTGCACCTGACTTTTGATTTATATATCCAACCAGTCTTTTGATGCTTGCTGGAACAAAGTTCAGTTTAGTTTCTTCCAAAATGGACCTGAGTATGGTTTAGACTTCTCGCTATGCTTGTGCGAACTTGGGTTTGGTCATATGATTTGCTAAATGGTATAAGCAATTTGTAAAAAAAGCCCTTCATGGGTCATTATATTGGAATCTGAAATTATAAATATCAAATTATCAATCAATAAATCAGGAAGCAGATTGCCTAAAACTTATTTTCTTCATCATGCGCTTTGGTTTTGTTCAGCCGAGGACGTGGTTACGAGCAAAAACAATGATTGTGCCTGGACAGTAACATTAGTTTTGTCATGTTAATGCGCTGAGACACTTACTCCCACAAACTCATCCTCATCGTCCCGGCTGGGACATAAGGCCGTCAGGACATCACTTCTCCACTTCTCGAAGTCCCTGGCGATCATTTCAGTTTCCTCCCAGACCAAGCCAAACTCTTTGAGATCACCCTTCACAGTTAAGGCACTGTTTCACTCATAAAATAGAAATAAATAACCTTTATTTATCCTCGGCAGTGTTTATAGCACACAAGTGCTAGTGGGGCCGAGCAAACACCTGAAACAGATATTTCAAATTGAACATAACATTGTTAAGAATCCCAACTGACCGGAGGCAAATCAGTTGGCTATCTACAAGCGTGGCCGAGGATTTGAACTCAGTGCTACCGAGAAACAAATCCAGGAAGTGGAGAGAGTGGGACTCGCACCCAGGACCGCTGGATTGTGAGTCCAACACGCTAACCACTTGGCCACGCTGCACGGGTTGGAATTGCACTGAGGTTGAAGACTTTTTGACCTCATGTGCTGTTACGTCTTAACGAGAAGTTGTGAGGAAACCCTCTAAACAAGCACTGCAATGTATCAATTTCTCTTTTCACTCTGCTAAAAAGGTTTTTTTCCGCTATTAATTGTTCTTGAAATTCTCAAAGTTAGCCGTGCAAGTTTGGAATGTGGGTTAGGAATGTGTCCTACGTGTCCTTCATTGAATGCGCCACGTCCCAAATGGCTGTCTTTTTGTTACGTTTATTGTCATCTTTACCTTTGCCAGTCATGGATTCTAACAACCATAATAATGTCTCAATGTAAAATGGCAGTCTGTACTTTGCTCCGTGGTAACCGCCACTCGCAATCTTTCATACCGCGTTTCCGTAAATTGTTTTAGTTTCTGGTATCCTTGCTGTTGTGTACAATGTCAATGGTGTTGCTACATTCTCTTTCTGAGTCATAGTTTAGTTTTGCACTACTAGAATCACAGACGTCCAAACTGCAATTAAGACACACCTGTTTTCGGTGTATCGTTAATAACATTGACCGTCGATCTCGATGTAGATGTTATTTCCAACTGGCTAGATTTCGTTGTCGTAGAGCAATCGGACTTCGCTGTGTGATTATTTAATACACCATCGCTGTTTTGTCTGTATCACTTTGTTGGCCATCATTTTGTTGATCAGTTGCTGTAGATTGTTCAAGTCACTCGATAAATAGCATGTTGAAGTTAAAAGGTTTTCTAGAGAACAAACCTATTTTAGCAAGAGGTAAGTTCCTTTGCTTTTGTTTCTGCGCGCTTTGTTTGTCATTCATTTCCATGCATCGTGTGCTTGTTTGCTTGTGCTGTTTTTAATCAAACAAATGCCAGGAGTATCGTTTTAAGAATTCGTTACGTAACCCTTTTCCTCTTATTATTCTTTTATTCTTAACTTAACATAACTTTACAGGTAATGAAGCTCACGAAGTTAATAGAAAAGTAACTGTTGACACAAAATTCTTTGTAAAGTATAATGACATTAGTGTTGTAAAATTAATCGAGCTCAGAAGGTTATTCCCACTTTTAACACGAAGACCCTCTAGTAAAGTAACGAAATTATTTCATTCTCTTTCCTGCAACCATTTTGGTCTCCTTAATTGCTGATATAAACCCCACTGAATTTCGAAACTGTCCCAGTGTCTTTTTTTCATAATCGAACTAATCAGTGACGGTTTATGTTTTACGTACTTGGTGATTTTTCTTTTACTTTATCTGCTAAGTGCTTTTAAAACTCTTAACCTGTTTTCTTTTTCCTTTCAGAAGCTGACTTCACGTCCAGTATGGATGCATTGAATTCCCAAAAAGAAGAGGCCGACAAAGTTATCGAACAATTAAAACAAGAGATGAAAGCTCGGGATGACGAGATAGCAATGATGAACGAAGAAGAAGCAAACACACAGCGAGAGAAGCAGCTCCTCCTCGATGAAGTTCAACAGCTTAGTGAAGCGGTTGAAAATCTTAAAGACAAGGATTTGAATATTGCGAGACTGCAGGGGGAACTGGAAGCACTAACACAAGAGAAAGTTAAACTGGAAGATAACCTTGGATCAGTTGAAGATGAGCTTGTGCAGTTGAAAGAAAGGAATCTGGAACTGCAGGTCGAAACTGAAAGGCTAAATATTGCATTATCTGAAGCTGAGTCTAGAGGTGAAGCTGCAGCTACGTTTTTGGGGACACCTTCTGATGTACCTGCTGGTACTTTGTCATTTACAAGTCCAGCCTTAGTTGATCACGTCACTGCGTTGGTGGAAGAGGAAGCAATTCCTAAGGTTGAAGAATCCATTCCTCTGCATCTCGATCCGTCATCCGTACCATCTTCTCAGGATCCTGACGCTAATGAAGAACTTGAAAAAGTCCGAACTGAGTTGTCCAAGATCCATGCGGAACTCTCCAAAGTCAAAGCCGTGAATGAGAAACTCAAGGCAAAACTGAGAGTGCAGATTAAAAAGGAAAAGGTGAAATCCGAGTCTGTCAGTGAACTTGATTCCAAGGAGCTTATAGCAGATATTGAAAAAGTCCGTCAAGAGAAGCTGAACTTGGAAAAGTCAGCCTATGAGATGCGGGAAGAATTAGACGAAGTCGTTCGTCGCAAAGATGGGGTCATTGGAGAACTGAAAATCAAGGCCCAGCAACTTTTAGATGAAAAGGCTAGGAATGAAAGTCTTCTGGAAAAGTATGAGAAGCTTGTATCACAGAGAGATGATGAGATGCAAGACCTCAAAAATCGCTATCAACTCCTTTGCAAAGACAAAGATGCGAGCATTGAACAACTTGAGAAAACTCTCGAAAAAGAAAAGCTCGATTATGTGAAGGAACTAGAGGCGTGTAAAGATGGGTATGAACAAGTGCTTGGCAACAAAGACGCAGAAGTTGAAAACTTTCAACGCGACCTTGCCAATTCTAAGATGGAAATCGGTCAACTTACAAACCAGCTTCACGAGGCACAACAGTCGTTAGGAGAACTCAACAAGCTCAAAGTCGACTTTGATCATATTGTGTCAGGCCTTCGTGAAGATCTACAGCAGGCGCTTGATGAAAAAGCAGCTGCTAATCAAATTGCTCACGAGTTTCGTGTCCAACTAAAGAGAAACGAGAAGTCGTTGCAGCAGAGTGGTGTCCAGCTGGAAGACGTGGCAGTTGGTACCACAGAAGCCGACAAAACAGATGTAAATATTGCGCTTAAGGCTACCCAGGACCAAGTTGAATTCTTGAAGGGAACTCTGGAAACTGTGAATAAGGAAAAGGAGGAGCTTCAGAAGAGTTTAGAAATGCTTAAACATGAAGGCAAAGTAGATGATGTTGACACAGCCGACGTTGAACGCGCTGGGATAAACGATAAAGACGGAGAAGGTGACAAGGGGGTAGAGTTGACTGGCATGCCAAGTGATGTTCTCTACTTGCAAAGTGAGCTGAAGAAAGCCTCTGAACGCAATGAAACCCTGAGTAGCAAGCTCAAGGCAGCGTTAAGGAAAAAAAGAACAAAATCCGACTCAAAAGAAGAAGAAATATCTAGTGAAACGAAAGCAGAACTCGAAAGGTCTCGAGCGGCAAAACTGGATAGCGACAGGAAGGTGCAAGAGCTTCGTGAAGAACTTGATAATTTCGTCAAAGAGAAGGAAATGATTCTGGCAGCTCTTAAATCCAAAATACAGCAAGTATCACAGGAAAATGAGGATGCTACCATTGTGGTTGAAGAGCACAAAAAACAACTCTTAGACAAGGATTCCAATATCCGTGATTTAACCGAGCAAATTCAGTCTTTGAGTTCAGAGAACGCGGAACTAAAGAAAGCCGTAGAAGAACTAACAGCAATGAATTCCCAGTTACAGTCCGCGGCTCAAGATGCTGATGATGTTAAGACTGCCTTGGAAGCCCTCGAAAAAACGAACCAATCACTTATTAATGAGAGAACCCAAGAATACTCTGAATTACAGCATCAGTTAAAGAACACAAAAGAGGAATATGAACGAGTAATTCAAGACTTAAAAGAAGTTTTGGCTGAGAAAGAAAGGGAAGTAGATGAATCAAACGCTAAACTAAGTAAGGATAATACAGAGCTGCAGAGAAATATCGAAATGGTCTCTGAGCAGAAAGATGCGATCGAAACTGAGCTACTGAAAACAAGATCTGAACTGGAACAAATTATACAAGACTCTACCCCAGTTATTGAAGAGAAGGACCGTAAAATTAGTGAGCTTGAAATTCTTATGGAGGAAAATCAGAGAAAAACAAATGAGAGTATTTTACAGTTGCAAAGCCATGAGAGAACGTTGCAAGATCGTATCCAAGTGCTTGATGCACGCAACAGTGAAATTAAGAACCAGCTTCAAGAGGTCCAAATGGAGCTTGAAAAACGGATGCAAGAAGAGGAAGGTCTGGAAGTGGAGCTAGCTCGAGCAAATTCACAGATCGATGAATTAAATGCCCAGCTTCAAGTCGCAACTCAGGAAAAGAAGGATATTAACAAGCTACAAAGCAACTTTGATCACATCATGTCAGGTTTGCGTGAGGATCTTCAGCAAGCACTGGATGGCAAAGCAGCAGCAGATGAAATAGCTCATGACTTCCAAGTTCAGCTTGAGAACTTGAAAAAGTCAGCGCCAGCGGGATTGTCGATGGGAGCAGATGGTAATCGTTTGGTTGAAGAAAACAAGGTTACAGACATGCTTGAAGCAACACAACGCGAGGTGATCGACTTGAAATCTGCCCTTGAAGTTGTGATGAAAGAACGAGATGACTTACAAGATAAAATTAAAGATTTTGAGCTTTCGCTTGAAGAGAAAAGTAACAAAGAGCCCATTTCTAGTTTAGAGGTTGACTTGAAGTATGCCGAGAGAGGTCATGTGGAAAATGTGGTGGAGGAAGTGATTTTGCAGTCTTCTGTAGATAATCAGGTTAGAGCGGCGCCAGCCAGTGAAACAGAAGTAGAACTTGAAAATATGAAAAAAGAAATGCAGAGGATCAAAGCACTTAATGACAAGTTGAAGTCGAAGTTGAGAACCGTTGTCAAAAAGAAGAGAGTGAAATCCAACTCGGGAGATGAAGACAGCAGTGTGCGTGACGAGTTACAGGCGGAACTTCAACAGGTTCGTCAAGGGAAGCTTGACAGTGAAAAGGCCTGCCAGCAACTGCGAGTGGAGCTAGAGGCATTTGTTCGACAAAAGGAGAACATCGTGAATGAGTTAAAAAGTAAGATCGAGCAGTTGGTGACGGACAAAGGAAATAGCAATATTCTGGTCGAACATTGCAAACAGCAGATTGTCCAGAAAGATAACGAGCTGCAAGAGATGAGGGATAATGTCGGAGACCTTCAAAGTCAAAACGATGAAGCTTGGAAGATCGTTGAAGAGCTGAGGGAAGAAAATGCTAATCTGCATGTTCAGGAGCAAGAACTCGTTTTGCAAAGAACTGAGATCGAAAGGGAGTGTCGCCGATTGAAACTGGAGATGGAGGGTCTTGCTGACGATGTGTTCAAGAGAGAAAGTGCGATTTCCAATCTCCAGAATCAGTTAAAGGACTTGACAGATAATTACAAAACAGAATTAGAGGCTACAGCAGTCCAACATAAAGGAGTGATATTTGAAATCCAAAGCCACGCCGACCTATTGGAACGGGAACTTTTGTCTGCCAACAAAGAGGTGGAGCAGTTAAAGGGCCAATTACGAGAGTTGAAAAAAGAAAAACAAGATATAGCCAAGCTGAAGATGAACTTTGATCATATCGTGGGGGACTCCGCGAGGATCTTCAACACGCTCTTGAAGGTAAAGCGACCGCTGATCAAATTGCTCATGAATTTCAAGTGCAACTGAAACACTTGGAGAAAGTATCAGACAAGGTTAAAACAAGCTTCAGCGATATAGCGGTTGATACGTCAGACTTGGAGGGAAGCGAGGACCCGTCGGAAAAACTCCAGGCTACCCAGAACGAAGTTGATGAATTGCGGGACGCTTTAAATTCCCTCAACAGGGAAAAGATGGATTTAGAGAAGAGGAATACTATCCTTGAAGAAAGAGAAGAGGCGATCAACAAAGTCAGAAAAGACGAGAATGAAGGGGATCAGGAAAAGATTGTTTCGGAGGTTCTTATTCAGTCTCCAGAAAATGAGGCAATTCAGGTTGCTGTGTATGATAATGAAGCCCTCTTGGAGTCGTCTCCTGTACAGTCCATGTTCTCTGACAGCGAAAATATTCAGAGAGTTAAAGATGACCTGTCCAATGCTCAGTCTGAATTAGAGAAGGTCAAGTCGGTCAATGAACGTTTGAAGGCAAAGTTAAGGACACTGATGAGGAAAACAAAAGATGCGAAATCAGAAGCTGGCCATGAAGGTAGCAAGGAGGAGATCGTAGCAGAGCTGAACAAAGTGCGTCAAGAGAAATTAGAAAGTGAAAAGGCAATGCAGGAGTTAAGAATTGAGTTAGATGCTTTCGTCAGAGAAAAGGAAAGAATCCTCAACGAACTCAAGGAACAAATACAGACGTTACTCGCGGAGAAGGAAGAAAATAGTAGTCTGGTGGAGCAGTTTGAAAAGGTTCTTTTAGATAGAGACGCTGAAATCTGTAGTCTTGGGGAGCAGTTGCAGTCTCTAAAGGAGGAAAAGGATGAAGTCAGGCAGAGGCTTGTCGAAAACAGAGAAGAAAACCAGAATCTGAAAGCACTCCTGGAACAGCTTCAACTGCAGAAGGTAAAAGCTGAGAGGGAACTGCAACAGACCAGGCTGCAGACAGAGCAGCTACTTCAAGGCCAACAGCCATTACTCGATAGCAAAGATGAACAGATTGCGCAGCTACAGATGGAATTGTCAAATCAGAGAGGACTGTTCACAGAAGAAATGAGCCGTTTGAAAGGTAGTTACGAGAGTGTCATATCTGAACACCAAAACCACGTGAACAGTTTAGAAGACGCTCTTGTCTCAGCTCACACAGAAGTGGAGCAGTTAAAATCACGTGTGCACACACTAGAGAAAGGGAAAGAGGACATAGATAAACTTAGAACCGACTTTGACCACATCGTGTTTGGACTCAGTGAGGACTTGCAGCGGGCTCTACAGGGCAAAGCGACGGCTGATGAGATTGCTTACGAGTTTCAACTGAAGCTTAAACGACTTGACCAGTCTTCAGAGGTGGAACGTAAAGATGTTTGCGTTGGCACTGAGGAAATGGAATCCCTCTCCTTGTCAAGTAAAGACAGAGACATTGAGAAATTGCAGGAAATCGTACAACACCTCACCGAAGAAAAGGAAGAGCTGGAAGAGAGGGTCATGGGTCTTGATGAAGTTGTGCAGGACAGAGAAGGTAAATTTAATCCCTTCAAGGCTCTGGTTTAATGAGTCTATGAAATTGGCTTTGTCAGCAGCAAGGACTTTACTTTTGATAGTGCCACAGTTATATATACTTTTATTGCGGAATTTAAACTAGAATGTAAAGTGATCACTATTCTACTAAACTGGTGGCAAAATTAAAATCGTGCCTTTCTATCCGGTGGATAGTGTTATCCAGCCTTTGAACAACTGGGGCCAGATGTTTAAAGAAAGTTACCTCATATGGTTACAAGTCTGATTAGCCGGGGTATTTTTTTTTTTTTTTCATTTCCTTTATTGTCAGCTTTATTGTTAGTTTTTGCCGCTTGTCGTGTATACCTTTTTATTTTAATGATTTTTTTTTTCTTATCAGACTCCATTAAAAAACAAAAATCCCTGGTTGTGTCGTTATTTTTCATTCATGTTTGTTATCTTCCGTACGAGTGTCAACATTCTATTTCGAAAACTTCATCTGAAAAAACGGCTAATGGTATATTTTAGAAACCTGGAATGTAATAATTCTTTACACTAAATCAAGTTAATTGCTGAAAACAATGTTTCGTTTTCTATTTTTGCAAAGAACATGTCTACTTGTTTGAACTCAATGTACTTTTGCTACGACGAAGGGCTAACGCTCGAAGCGTCAGCTTTCGAATTTCTTTACGGTGACCAATTCACATTATCAACCCAGTTGATAAAACCAAATCATATTGTAACACCCCCCACCGACGCAGCCCCACAGATTCTTTAGAAACTTACCCCCTTTGTACCTTTAGTAACACCTTATTTGTGTTATCTGCAGAAGACTTGGAAGAAAAAGGGCAACAACTTCAGGAATTACAGCTGGAAGTCGAGAGGTTAACAACAGAACATGCAAATTCGGCCGAGAAGTTAAGCAGCGAGATCGACCGAATTACAGCAGAAGGTGAAGAAACAAGACGGAGCTTACAAGCTCATTTCGATGCTACCTTGATGGAGAAAGCCACAGAATATGACAAGCTTGAAGAACAACTTGCTTCCTTAAAGGAAGATTATGCTCGACAGGTTCGTGTTTTACTGAGTTTACTGTCTGCGATCAGAATTTTCATCCTTGATCTTTTTATTATGTAGAGTTTACCAGGTAGGTTCTGACTTTGAACGAGTAAAAAAAACCAGCTTTTACCAATCCCGCGGCAATTTTGAATTTCATTGTTCCAGGTAGCTATTAGGATCCTCAGGAGGGAAATTATTATGTATTTTACCTTTTACTTGGGAGTTGAAGTTAAGACAGCGTGTCCGAGTAGTCAGCGCGTCGGACTCGCAATCCGGAGGTCGCGGGTTCGAGTCCCGCTCTGACCACTACCTGGATTTGTTTCTCGGTAGCCCCGAGTTCAAATCCTCGGCCACGCTTGTAAATAGCCAACTGGTTTGCCTCCTACCAGTTGTGATTCTTAACAATGTAATGTTCAATTTGAATTATTTGTTTCAGTTGTTTGCTCGGCCCCACTAGCAATTGTGCTATAAACACTGCCAAGGGTAAATAATTCATCTTTTCTTTTTTAAGACATTGAAAAGGGTATTGCGCTAGCACCTGCACTGCCTCTACCTTGTATCTAGTAGTATTAAGAACAACCTGGAAAATCTTTTTCGCTGCACCCTGTTGTATATTATCTTTGTTCCATGTGTCAAAAAGCCGCAGTCGCGTAGTATTTCATCTTTTTTTCTTTTTTTTTTTGTTTTGGTTACAGAAGGAACAGCTAGAAGGCGAACTTGCTGAAAAGCGTCAAATCATAGACAAGTTGAACGAAGAGCTCAGCCAGTTCAGGACTGGTGTGCGGAATAAATCCGATGAGGAGAAACTATATGAAGAACTCCAGGCCAATTATGAACTGCTGGAGACTGGTAACAACAAACTTCGGCAAGACTTATATATGACGATGAAAGAGAAAGAAAATCTGCGATTAAAACTGAAAAAGGACTATGATCAAATCTTGGCTTCCGTTAAGCTTGATCTCGAGCAAAGCAGAGAGCAAAATCTCGAAAAGGAAAGGTTCATTCACAATCAACGAGTAGAAGTTGAGAGTCTTGTGAAAGACAAAGATTCTTTAGTGGCAAAACTTAGAGAAAGCTCTTTCGTGACCAAAGAAACATTGCAACGTTCTGAAGAGGATCAGACAGACGGAGATGACGTTGTGAGTAAATTAAAAAACGAAGTCAACTGGCTAAGAAAGGAATGCCAGGACTGCAGAATGGAAAAGGACAAATTGTACAATAAGTTCCATGAAGTGACCGAGTCTCTCAGTGGAGAACTGGAGAAGTCACTTCATGAGAAGGAGAATCTCACACAGAAACTTGAAGAGACTCTTAATCAAAACAGGGATCTTCAGCAGTCCCTAATTGAGAAGCAGTCTGCTCTGACAAAAGCGAAAATTCAGTTTGAACATATTGGCAAAGGCTGGCGAAACGATCTTGATGCTGCAAGAGCAGAACGAGACGAAGCGCTGAGACTACTCGGAGAACATGGGAACCAGGTACATCGTACAAGTGTAGTTAATATTTAGCTCTTTTTTACCGAGCAGGAGGTCTGTATGAGAGAATCTTGACAGAGATCGCGAGTTCAGACCGAACGCATTAAGGTCTGTACAAACAACCGAGGTCAACATTCTCCCATACCAATGATTTTTGCACTTCAGTTTGCAACATTTTCACTGCAAAGCATTACCGGTCTAGACGGGAAAATCTAGACCGCTTT
>JAHPZR010045402.1:0-5000 GCA_019787425.1 Platygyra sinensis | reverse complement strand
GTTAAGAGAGGGTATGAACGGTTTACAAAGTTTTAATCTTAGTTTATAAAGAAACTATTGCTCTTCTTCGAAAGCCGAGTAAAACACTTAGCTAGTTATGAACAGCTGACGTTTCGAGTGTCATCCCGTCGTTGGAGCAAATGGAGAATTCTGGACTTAAAAGATCCTCCGAATTGGAGGACTGTGATAGGTTGGTCACTTGGTGTGAATATGATCGCAGGATTCGGAATCACTCTCAAATTGTAGAAAATAAAGCTGACCTCTGAAAAACAGATTAAATAAGAAGTCTGTAAACTTGCCTAAAGTGCAAAAAATTATTATGTGCAATGTGTATCACACAGGCAAAGCTCCTAACAGTCTTTAGTAACCGGTTCTTAATAGAGATGACCGTTGCTCTCGTGATTTCATGAGAACTTTTTTTGCTTCTGTTTTGCAGGACGTCTCTCTCACTGGGCAGGCCCCGTGGTTTTCGCAAAGCCGCCCTCGCCGTATATTTTGTTTCTCTCCATCTCTTGGCATTCATGTACATATTCCAAGTGTTATTTTAAATATATTTTGTAAACAGAGGCAATTTTATTTAAGGCAAAAGTGCTGCATTCTAATCTCAAACGTCCGACGATCGTTATGATTAACGAACTAAAAAAAATTTAAATGGGATAAAAATGAAACGATAACTAAACAATTTTTAATCGGATTATCGGACAATAATCAGATAACGAATTTGACATTAACTCTTATCATTTTAGTGTAAGCCAGTTACATTAAATATGGTTGAACCCTTCGCCAAAAAAACGTCTGATCGCAGATTACCTCTATGTTCTAATGTACTTCACCTTTAGTTTTGGTCTTAAGTCTAGATAAGTGTTTAGCTGACTGTTTGGGAAAACATTAACGTGTTGATGTATTCGGTGCCACGGCATCATTATAGACATTAAAACTCATCGAGGTTATGATAGTTTTGGATTCATGTTTAATGATACCGTATGTACAGCGTTACAATGTATGTGCAATGCCTCCGTTAGAGCAGTTTTCAGTTGAATTTCTAAAGTTATTGGCGTTGTTTTGCATTTCTATGGAAGTAATTGGTTTAAAAACCTCGCGCCATTTCCTACACCTGTCAGACGTTAACTCAAAATGTGTCGTGTCTCTCTTGTACATGTTTTCGCGCCCTTCACACAAGCTGCACTTGTTTGCTTCAAGTTTTGATTGGCTCCCTGGACTGTCGGTTGGTTGATTGGTCTAAGTGATTACTTTGATTTTTTTGGTAGAACGACACTCAATTGAGAACTGCTCTAAGACATTGCATTGCCATTTGTAGTAATTAACAGAGTTCGTGAATTCCGTTTTCGATTAATCTAAGAAAAAAAAGAGGTCGGAAAAAAAAATAAAATAAAATAAAGAATAAGTCGTGGTATAAATGGCATGAAATGTCACATTTTTGACCCTGGTTGCGTCAGAGCAAAATGTCATTGACAGTAACATGACATGATTTTATTTACTCCCCAATACAACTACACGTCACATTTTTAATAGAATCGATGTAAAAGTGTATACTAATACGAATAAAATAATCTGCAGGGTTTTAATGTTGATATTTGTAAAATTTCTTGATGTCCTTTTGATTCCATTTCGTGAAGGAAGTCTCTTTTTTAAATGGTCGTTTTTTGTTTTGAACAAGAAAATAAACGGCTACCTGCTAATAATTGGTTTTTCAGATGGACCACCATCAGGGAATATTAACATTTATGTATGTCCGGATGTATGAAAACTCTGCCTAGAATTGTGGAAAACGTTTGAGCCTGAGGCCTGGCAATAGCTGGGTATCAGAATCACCTTGCTCTTTTCAAACAAGGGATTATGTCAAGGGGTGTTTTCAGTAAAGCGGCCACTGTCCTGGCTAACTCAGTGCGTTAGATCGGTTGGACGAGTGGCTTGAGCAGCTAGAATACTGGTTATTTCGTTTACAGTAACGTCTAGCAGGGTGCAATGTGTTATTGGTTATGAGGCTGCTTTAAGCCAGGCACTCACAAGTATGGTGATTGTACATGCTTTGCAGTGGCAAGTTGACTCCTTGAAAAAGCCTGTGTTTCCCTGGAATAGATTCCCACTTGTTGTTTTGAGATTGACACCCCTCATAAATCTAGACACCTATGAATAGTTTAAATCGGTAATCAAAAGAAACACCGCTATGAGAGAGAGGGGGGGGGGAATTAACCGTGAGTGATAGAAACTTAAGCACCCACAATGCGCTGCGACATAACAGTGCTAAAACTATCACATAAGCTGATGATCGATTCATTGCGCTAAAATGCTGTTTTACGTTGCTTGAGGTTCAGACACAGTACACTCGCCATGAACGTCAGTTAATTCATTGGACTGGAAGCTCACAGCGATGTGATGTTTTCCTTTCCTTGTCGCGGTAAACGTGGCCGACATCTTGGCTTCTTCCTTAACACCCACTGGCCCCCTGTTGAGAATACAACAAGGTCTTGGAATAAGTTTCTGTCGGTAAGGGCGTTACCCTCTGCTCATGAAACCAAGCGTCCTCGTACACCCTTGAATTTGGCTGCTGTGTTTGAAATCCACGATATTAAAACTTTAAAATCGCTAAAAAAGGGGATTTTTTAAACCGTCCTCTGGCGTTGCGAAACGTGAGGGAGCCTTACAGTTACGCACAACATGATATTTAAACATACGTCTTACAGCCGCCCTCCCCGAAAGAATAATTGAATTATTTTTCTTGAGAGAGCGGCTGTGACACGGACTAACTGAAATTTTGTTCGTCAAGGAAGTTGCCTCTCTCTGCCAAAGTGAATAGGTTGTCTCTTTATAACATTGCACTCACTTGCAATCGATGACCAAGGATTTGGGTTTCATCTTAGTTGCTTCCAAGTGAAACTGTCCTTTGGTGAGGGGTACTGGTAGAGGATTCGTGAATGAGAACGTGACCTCGACATCTTCGTCTATCTTCACTTGTGTTGCAGAGGCCTAAACAATGCGAAATAATTGCTTAACAATGGTGGGAAATGAAACATGTTTCTATAGCGGTTGCAAACACGGGACTGATCGTTTCATAGCCTCCTAACGCACTAATTATCCCGCTTAATCTAAATAACCTGCTTTTTGAACACATAAGGGGGCAAATTTCTATTCCAGTTTCAAGCTGATAGATTTAAATGTATTTAGAATTAATTTCCGCGAGTGAATTTGTGCCAGTTCACAAAAGCACACAGAATAGAATAAAGGAGAATAAAGAAACTGATCTGAACAGAAAACAGCATCGATATTATAACAAATCAGATTTTCCTATGAACGTTAGAATGAACAGAGCGTTTTCATAGGGAGTGCGCACCTTTTGGAAGCACGTTATAGCTAATTGTTATTTTTGTCACAGAACTTACTGTAACGTTCAGCGTAGGTTTCGTCAACTCGACCACATCTTGGGTAGCAAAGGACTGGCCTGTTTCTTCTACATCACCTTTCACATATAGCTTAATAGAGCCGCCTGCACCGTTCTTAGTGATGTAATCCTGAGGCTCAATTGTCAACACTAATCGTTTTTCTACACAGAAGGAAAAATAAGCAGAATAGATTGGTTGTACTTCAGACAGTGATGTGTACACCCAAGACAAATATCGGGAACACGAGCTGAATAGACCAAATTGGCGGTCGAAAAAACGTATACCAGCACTAGAAAGAGCACTTTTACTTTAGTAACCCTGCAGAGTTTCAGAATTTCATGTGTAATATCAGCTGAGAAAAATGTAGGTTGAAAATTGAGAAATTTACACACGTTTGTATGATGCACACCTCCAGTCATACAAACGCCTGTAAATTTTTCAATTTTCAACTTACATTTTCTCAGCTGATATTAGAACTGAAATTCTAAAACTTTGCAGGGTTACTAAAATAAAAATGTTCTTTCTAGTGCTGGTATACGTTTTTAGTTTTGAGTTATTTGAATTTTCGGCCGTCATTTTGGAGAAGGGTCTATTGTCCAGAAATACTGGGGTTTAATATGTTGATTTAGAATTGGTTCCCCTTAGAGGAGAAAAAGATGTTTAGGCCACGCCCACAAAGCAGGATCTTGGTAACTTAAATAAAGGTTTTGGTTTTTTTTTCAAAATTTACGACTGTCACTCTCGTCCTTTTTGTATATCATTCAGTTTTTCAAAATTGTCTTAATTAGGTTCCAGTCCTTCTCTTAAGCATTTAAATCGTGTTGTATTATATCATCAAACATCACTGTTAAGATATTTAACTTGAATTATCACTTTTATGCTGATGATTCGTAACTTTATTTGTCCTTTCAACCAACTATACCTGGTGACAGGGATTTAGCTGTGTTTATCATTGAGCGTGGTGTACTTGAGATTGATCACTGGATGCTGGTTAATCGTCTTAAACTAAACAAGGATAAGACTGAACTACTAGTGATCTCTGCTAAACATCTACCTGTACCAATTGTTCAAGAAATCTCTGTCGTCAGTGAGACCATCCGCTCCTCTCAGAAAGCTAGAAATATTGGAGTCACTTTTGGCAATCTTTTTCTTTTCAACGATCATGTTGCAAATATTTGCAAGTCATCTTTTTATCATCTTCGGAATATCAGCTATATAGGAAAGTACCTGCCATCGACCACCACTGAAATAGTTGTTCATGCATTCGTATCTTCAAGATTGGATTATCGCAATTCATTACTCTATGGACTACCGAACTACCAGGCAAAAAAGTTACAGCACGTCCAGAACGCCACTGCTCGTCTCATCTCTCTTTCAAGAAAACATGAAACACATCACGCCTATTTTGTTAGATCTTCACTGGCTTCCCATACATTATCGAATTGTGTTTAAAATTCTACTCATCACGTACAAGGCCCTTAACAATCTTGCACCATCGTACATTCGCGGATCTACTCACACGTTACGTTCCTTCTCGTCAACTACGTTCATCATCTAAAAGCCTTCTTGTGATTCCTCATTATAATTTGAAGACATACG
>JAHPZR010045401.1:7500-10438 GCA_019787425.1 Platygyra sinensis | reverse complement strand
GAAGACAATGAAGTAAAACTAACTAGCATTTTTAAACCCTAGGTGAAATCCTAGTTCAATTTTTTTCTGCTAAAACGGTCTTCAATTGAGTGTCTTTAAAAATACAACCAAAGTATTCATTCAGCTCATTCGCAAATAACGGAGACAATCCAGTTAACCAGTCAAAACTCACAATAAGTACATGTTGTCGACTTGAAGCGCGGGAAGATGTGTGTTCTGATTGGATTGCCGAAAAGTGGCGCGAGATCTTTTTGCCGACCATTAAGGGTGCTAATCCAGTTAAGTGTCAGCAGTTTTAAAATTTTCAGATATAAACTACAGAAGTAATCTAGAAACTGGTTAAAATAATTGTCCCACGCGGACAGCTTTTTACGATGACTGCATAAATTCTCGCGAGCTTATTAGCTAATTTCATTGTCCATAAACGGACAGACACATAAATTTATAATTTATGCGATGCGTCAACGAGCGTCAACGAGCGAGAGCGAACGATTTGACAACTGTTTGTTATCGTTAAAAACAAATTGATGTCAGTTTTCCATGCGTCTGTCTCGTTATTGACAATGAATTTCGTCATGACATTGTCAAACTTGTCTGCGGATCTACTCGGCTATCGCTTTATGGATCCACAGGTACTTAAACGGTGTTATGACGAAATTCGTGATCAATCACAGGACAGACGCATTGAAAAACTGATGCCAATTTGTAAATTGACAATAGATCGGTCAAGACGTTGGCTAGTCGGGATGGGATGGGGAGTGGCGAGGTGAACACTTGTGTTTGATCCTATTCTGGGTATTTTCATGAGACTCATTCACTAATATATTGATTTTTTTTTACGCAGACTCAGATCATGCTGGCTAGAGACAGTACTGGTAAGAAAAGATTCCTTTTATGGGAGAGCGCAGAAGACGAATTTGAGACTCTTTTGAGGTATTACACGAAATCTCTAGATGGAATTTATAACAACTAAGCGATATCATAGATTAGCATATACTAAAACAGTGGATAGTGTTAAACGCGCGCGCTGATTGGCTCGTCAGACTCCGAATATCCTGTGCTATTTACCTCCGAGCAACTCGAGAAAAAATGGGTCCCGGTTTGCATCCGTGGCAAGTGAAGAAATCATCCAAATTAATTTTCTGTGGTGCATATTATCTCACTGTTTTAGTATATACTAAAACAACTATCCACCTCAGTGTCGGTGGCTAGCGTTGGATATTTACCTCGCCGCTTCGCGGCTCGGTAAATATCCACCGCTAGCCACCTTCACTTCGGTGAATAGTTGTTAATTATTATAATCCATCAAATATTTTCGCTCGCGCGCCATTGGTCTAAACGAAACAAGTGACTCAAAATCCCAGGTAAAACTGGGAATAACCGACTGATATTCCCCAATTTTCAAAGTTGCGAAAAACATTTGGCCGAAAATATGCTCGGATAGTTGTATGTGGAAACTGTTCGCTTGTCGGAACAGATGTCAAAGGAGGCTATTGTTTATATACTGTAGCATTTAAACTTGACTGGTTTCATTTCCAATTAAAAAAATATATTGCATACCATTAAACCTCGTTGTCATGAGCTCAGTTATCTCGAACTTTAGTTCTTTTACCTTGGATGTACTTTTCAATCATTTTATAGCAGCGATCTTCAATCAATCAATCAATCAATCAATCAATCAATCAATCAATCAATCAATCAATCAATCAATCAATCAATCAATCAATCAATCAATAATCTTTATTTATACACGATAAGTATTTAAAGCGACGCTTCGCTTGTGGGGTCGTGTCTAAATGATTAAGTAAGATAACTAATAAATTAGAAAATAAATAGGATATACACCAGCTAAAATCATATAGCTACTCACTACTTACAAGTCTAAAACGATAAAAGCTTAAAATTCTAAAATACAAGGTGGTACTCCAGTATCGACTAATCATTAACACTAATTATCAAAGTACTGGCTCGACTTCAATCCCCGACATCTCAAACTGAATTTTATTTCAATTTTTGTCCGCTCCATTTCGAAGTTTTGATCTTGCCTCCATGGACAGAACAGCAAAAAATATTGAAAACAAAGAAAAACTGTTCCATGGATCGTCAAAGTACTGGCTCGACTTTTGGCTTTTAATCCCCTCCGTCGGGGTGGGGCGGGGGGAGAGGAGGTAATGGTCCGGGCAGCCGGAAGTAAAAGGACTGGGCATTAGGGGAAACTCATGTGAATTCAAAACACCCAATTGAAAATGTCCGACATAGGTATCAAAGTATATTTTAGGAAAAATTTACAGTTTACGGAGCGTTATAATAATTCTACAAAAATAGCGTGCAACAGTGGCGGTTGTCGTTTTATCCTATGTTATATTTATTGGCGTGAGATGTTATTAAGTTCTCTCGTAAGTTCTCACGCCATACATATATATATATATATATATATATATATATATATATATATATATATATATATATATATATATATATATATATATGTATATTACATATGCAACGCTGTCTTATGGCATACCATGAAATATCACACTTGTCACACTTGAATTTTCTTGGTGTACACACTGGCCTTTCCTTGCCATAAAAAATACAGTGGCCAGCATAAACAAAGCGACATACGCGCGGCGCATGATAGGAAGGCTGGATGTTACGAAAAATTATTGCGTGACATGGAAGGTTCGTGTATATGCTAATTTGCAATTTGTTTTAGTCGTTTACGTCTATTGCTGTAAATAGTTTATGTCGTAATGTTACTTTATTTAGTAGAGCCGGAAAGTTCTAGAACCATATGTTGTAAAGTATATAAGCGAATCGATGTAGTTTTTAGGTGGTTTTTCCCAGGAGTGTTTAGAGAGAATAATCTCGTGAGTCAGTAGTTTATTGAAGTGTGACGAAGGTCGCGTGTAAAGTCTCGACGGAGGTCGTGTTTGTT
>JAHPZR010045401.1:0-2500 GCA_019787425.1 Platygyra sinensis | reverse complement strand
AAGCGTTTCTTTGTTGACATTTTACTCGAGAAAGCAGACCTTTACTCGTTGGTTTTCTTTCTCGATATTCGGACATTCTATCAGGTTCTCTTCGCTCAGGTATACTCTGTGAGATTGACTCTGATTTATTTGTCTTTAGCTATCAGGACAGTTTTGTAAATATGATAAGGACTCGTGTATAAAATCAGTAAAATTTTCATCATAACATTTGCACATCAGCATATTCAGGCTTGTTATGAACCACGGACTTACCGTTGCGTTGTTTTTGCATTGCTCATGCGGCTTTTCACGTGTTCCACCACTACATTGGTCAATACAGTTTTTATTTGCCGTTTAACACGAAAAAACAATTCGCTTTCCCTGACTAGTTGAGCGAGTTGACCTTTCTTCCTGTAATTGAGAGATGAACGCGAGTGGCGAATGGGATATAAATAGCGCTTATCTGTCACTTTGTCGCGTCAGCATGACGCGACAGAGTGACAGTTCTATTGTTTTCCGATGAAAGAAATCAGTCAAGTTCGCGCGTGCGCTACTTAACAATTAGACTACGAGCCCGAGTTTTCTACGAGCAGATAGTCAACGAGGCGCAGCCGAGTTGACTATCGCTCGTAGAAAATGAGGGCGAGTAGTCTAATTGTTTTCGTATAAATTTACCGTAGTCTCATTGCATAAAAAGAAGAAAATGTCAAGTAGCCCGTAGAAAAGAACTGTTTTATTATGTTACATCAGGTTCAAACGTGATGCGCAATGTGCACTGACGCGTAACAGCAGATAGAAAAGGGTAATATAGCCAATCAAATTCACGGATTCACAATAGACTACGGTAAATTTATACTAAATCGTGATAGTGTCCCTTTAACAAATGATATCAAAATTAACCGTTTCTGGGTTCTGAATGCGGGTCAGAAAGTTATAGCCCGCATACTTGAGATTGAAGCTCTCGGTACGACATTGGAAGTACTGAAAGGACTGGAAGTGCTGGAAGTGGATGTACTCGAGGACGACACCATCTTTGACCTGAGGCCCGAGGGGCCGAGCCGCCGAGCCATAAGCGTGGTGGCCTGACGAGAGTCTCAGTCTCTCAGATAAGCCAGTGGCGGATCTAGGAGGGGGGGGGGGGGGGGCGGCCACCTTTATTTTGGGTAAAAAAAGAAGAAGGCATGACAGAGGGGAGAAAAGCCAGCAGGGTAAGTAAATCAAAACCGGGCCCCTCTCTGAGCTCAAGGTCGGGATCCGCCACTGTAAGCTGACCACAGGGTGACCTGAAGTCTGCCAGACCATTTTTGACCATGGGCCTTAGCAGAGACCTCAATATAATATTTCCGAAAAACAATACAGAAATAAAATACAAAGTGAATTATTCTAGAACTATGATGGTTTTTCTTTTGTTTTGAACACATAAAAGCTCGGGTTATGCTAACAGTGCTAAACTGAAATAAAAGCTTGAAATAATGCTCGTTTTGCTAAATTATACTTAAAATTATGCTAGCACAATCTACCAAAGCCTACTTTAAAGCTGATTTCCAGTCCGTACTGCGCAGTCTCAGCGATCTAATGTTTGTGAGGCGCACAAACATTAGAGGCAAATCGATGTTATTCGTTACGAACTGCTTACCTTATCTTCGAGGCGCATTTAAATTCTTTCTCCAATAGTTTCCTTGAGTTTTACAGCTTTAAAGTTTTTTCATCAAGTGATATCAGAAAGAATGAAGCATAAAGCTTCCCATCGGAAAATGGCGGTTGACATGAAACTTTGAATTTACTTCATGTAAGTAGATGCGAAATGCTACATTTGTGACGTCTTACATGAAACAAAACAGAATTCGTAAACAAACTCTCGAGAGTGCGCAGAACGGACTGGAAATCATCTTTAAACCAGGTTTCTAGTTTCGCCCCACAGAACTACATCGTAATTTTATTGTGTTCTTCTTTTTACAGTACACATTCACCTCAAGAAAAAGCAAATCGGAAGATAATTGTCCTATCCTTCTCTCATTCTCGGAGGCTGGAAAAAAAAAGTGAATCAGAGAATCAAACGATATCTTCATCAAGAGAAGAGTTTTCGGGCTAAGCGGAACTTGGTTCTATCAGGGCTGGTTTCATTTTAAAAAGCCCTTTCATAGAAAACTAATTTAAAGCAATTTTTTCGTTTCCTTCTAGATTGATAGTTTCTGAGAGTTATCTCTGGAATGTGTACGTATTAATGTAGTAGATTGTACTATATTACTAGTAATAATCAGGTGTTTTAGTAGTTGTAACATTTATTACTCTAAGAATGCAGACGTTTTTCTGGATTTAAGGCGTATTTCCATAAGTAGGTACAGCTTTTTGAATTTGCTTGTTGTGTTTAACTTGTTGATTGTTTTCACGTGACGTCATCACTTTCTAAAATCTAAAACTAAAGATCCACCAAAGCTATTATCCTCACCAGGCATCAGAGGTGGCATATTTATATCTGTTTACAATATAGCGTGCTTCGTTTAGAAACCAGAGAATTTCA
>JAHPZR010045393.1:0-10756 GCA_019787425.1 Platygyra sinensis | reverse complement strand
AAATTGAACTATTTTACTGTTTCCATGCTTACGGAAACCTGTACTTTCTTCAAGCTCCATAGCCAATTGCAGAAACGTGACAGGACTGGGACGAGTTTCTTATATTGATTAGATTCACAATCTAAACATTTCAACTGAACTGTTATGAATGAAAAAGTTTCAGCGGAAAATTGTTCCAAATGGGAACCTCGCAAAAGTTGCAAAATTCTATCACAATCCTTATAATTTTGTGGCTTGTCTAACCCAATCCATGACGAACTCTCTATTTTAGATGAAATTTGAAGAGCTACCATTTTGCCATTTTCCTCCTCCAAATACTTCTATTCTTGGTTAAACATACTCAAATTTGTGCATGGCAAGAAATCGCGGTCATCGCAACGGCGCACGCGCATGATTTCTTAGAAATATGGCCGCCAAACGCTCAAAGGAAATGTATGGCAGAAATAAAACAAAATAAAATAGAGCAAGTTCTGGCTTACCGGGAAACAAGTGCCGCGATCCGTTGAGTTCTTGAAAGTTTCCTCTGCTATTCTGATTAGTTGCTTTTCATCAACAAATGTTACTGGCCCTGCTTTTCATCAATGTTTGTGTTTCGAAGATTGCTCATACAGTGCTCTATATTACGGAGGCTTGAATGCATCCCAAACAGATTTTGATCCGCCACAGCAGATTGCATAAGCGGGATATCCGAAGTGCCGCGATCGCTTGAGGAAAAGCACCGTATGGTGTACTATTTGACCAATTTTCACCTTCGCTGCTGATTTCTTCGCCCTGCTAATTGCCTTCAAAAACAGTTCAGAGAAGCCCAAACCAGCTCTACCGAAAGCAAAGATATCAAATGTCACGCGAGCGTCTCATCTGTGTTGATCCGAGAATCACACGTCGTATTCTTGGGCAAAAACTGGCATTTTTTCAGCAAATTTCAGCATGTTTAGTATCAAAAGAAACCTAAGAAACCAAGCCTTCTATCTCTGTTGAAGGCTGGGGAGACAGATAACCACTGTCCTTTCAGTCAGCGCTAAATTACCGGTTCATGTAATTGTAATTGCACGAATTGGACACTCTCCTTGGGGCTTTTCAGGACCAATTTTACAATGTTTCTTCAGGCTTTTTGGTGAGATCGGACGTCAGCTTATATAAGGCGCCTCAGGCTGCCGCTATCAGTCCATTATTGATCTCAACCGCCCGACCCATACATGTAGAGATAGACCACGACACCGGGAACTACGTCCCCTACTCTTTTCGACAAGTGCGTGGGTTCTTTAACGTCCCCTGCTAACCATGAAACACTGAAGATGCAGGAGACGGGGCCTACGGTTTATAGTCGTTATCCGAGAAGACTTGAATGTCTAACCATAACCGCCATGTGGTCATGTATGACCACATGGCGTGACAAACGTGACATTCGCTTTCGTTTGTCGTTATGTACGACACTGTCATCCGCTCAAGAAATATGGGAAGATTTTGTGATGTGGAGAGAATTATTACCCGGTGAAAATGTGAGTCGGTAAGTCTTCTGAGTATTCTTTAATTCCCCGAGACAACAAGTAGTTACTGAATTGAAGTATTCTGTATGTTTCCTCTCCTTCTCAACTGAAGTAATCATTTCATCAGTCCACAGTTTCGCCTGGTAATAATCCTCTCCACATCAACAAATCTTCTCCTATTTCTTTGTCGGATGGGAGTGACGTATAAAACGACAGGTGAAAACGAATGAAGTTCTTTTAAGTGAAGCACGGGGGATTTTCTCGAAGACGCCATGTGCAATTAGCATAAAGTAATTAATTGGCCGCTGCTTATGCGCGGGCTGAAATGTCCGCAATTTCTGGCCATGGATCTTTCATTTGAATATCTTACTTTTTCAAACAAACGGAAAACCAACCATACTCTTTCCCAGTCCTCTCCCGTTTCTGCAATTGCCTATTTAAATCTCGAGATTCCAAAGCTGTTTTAATGTCGAAAATAAAAGAAATGACCCATGAATGCCAGTGCTCGGTGGAAGGATATTATCACCATCAAGCAGTGACGCAATGGCACTTTATTGTTGCTGTCTATAATAGAGAGATTGTAAGTTGGTTATGAAAATTACACTTGACTTTGTGACGTTGTTTTGTCACAATTTGAACGGACACACGTCATTCTTAGATAATGTTTTAACGGAAAACCAAACAGCATTAAGTCGTTCTTAGCCACCATTTTGCCAGAACAAAGTATATGTATATGTTTGGGTTGGTGTACAAATAAAAACAGTTTGCTTGTAAAAACCTTTGTGTGTTTTTTTTTTTTTTTATATGTTTACATACTTATTAAAAATTGTAGAGGGTAACTGAAAATGAAAAAAAGAAAAGGTGTCCTGCATAGCCGTCTTTAAAATTTGCTTTTAGCCAACACGGAGTCGTGCACACGCATGGGGCGAAAGCAACCAACAATTTAGGAACAAGGGAAGGAGCTTACGTTGCCGGCCTTTTGCATGTATTTGTATGAACACTGTAATAAACGTGGTGCACCAAAGAAATCAGCTTACTTTGTCCTTGTCCCATGAAATAAAAAAGTACAGGATAATTGCAGATGAAAAGAACAGGGACTGGGTTTAGTGATAAAGGGTCAGAGGGAATCAAGGAATGAGCTGAAACTAGCGTAGTTCACTTGAAAATTGCATGTTGGGCCTATAAGTGGAAAACGGTAATATTGTACATTGCCAGTTTTGTTAACACCATACATAGATGACATTGGTTTCTGTAACGGAAAATCATGTTTTACAGTCAGCTTTGTATAAAGCAATGATTTTGCACGCATTCTTGGGAACGGAAAAAACTGTAAGTGTGGTGTTCATACCATGCAATCGGGCATAAATAAACGTTTCTGGAAGAAAAGACACCCTAGTTATACCATTGATGACAAGCAAAAAAGTCATATGGTTACCCCGGTTGACAATATTTAATAACTATATCAATTAATACCAGTTATAATTTGAAGGAAAAAGTTATGAGATTAAAATAAAATTATTTGTCTGTACGACGAAATATCCCTTCACTGTTTACTTTGAGAGTGCTAAAGCTTCTCTAGCATGTATTCCAATATCTTACGATACGCCCCCACCCACTCCACCCCGCGCCGTTTTATTTTTACTAAGCGACTGGTCTGCGGTCACGTTTACTTTTTTTTTTTTTTTTTTTTTTTCCTATGGTTCAATAATTTTATTACGATAACACTAGGAAAACAATACTTACAATACAAATACGATTACATTACTACCTGTATTTACCTAATATTGCATTAATTATTTACTCTACTTGTATTAATTACACAATATTTACATGACATGCAGTACACTACTAACAGCTACAATAACGGCTAGGGGCAAAGAGAAAAAAAGAGAGAAAAATACATAATTATCTTTCCAGCTTAGGTCATAAAACATCAAAAACAGGTCAAAGGCATGTGGTACATTGCAGGTACACTTAGCTATATATCTGACAGGAGATTAGGAGAAAGCTAATGCGTTAGAGATAAACAGAGATAGGTATAAATAATATAATTTAAGTTATTAATTAAATCTTCATATATCCTGCAAGAGTTTTCCATTTCTTTGTTTCTCCACTTTTTGTTTCTATTTCATATTGTGATTTTAATGTGCATATGAAATGCGTAAGATTAAGTTTTTCTGCCATTCAGCAACTTTATTCCAAAAGTGAGATGTTTTGTGGTATGACCAGAAAAGATGAATTAATGACTCGGGGAGGTGTGACAAAAACTGCAATTTTTATCATCCTTCAGGCCTATTCTAAATAAGAAGCTATTGGTTGGTACACGTCTATGTAAAAATTTAAACTGAAACTCTATCAGCTTAGTACTCTTCGTGCATTTTTTTTAGCCAAGAGATAGGTATCAGTCCAATTTATGTTGTCATTCATTGGTAGGCTACAATCCTCTAGCCATTTCTTTTGAGTTGACTCTGGGGTTAAATTCTTGTTACTAATCAGTTTTTTTTTTTATATATATATAAAAATTAATGTAGTTGCTTTTTTGACTTTTAAAATTTTTGTTGTCAGTGGCTCACATTCGCAGTTGGCGTTTTGTACATTCTGAAAATGAGAATCACTGAGAAGAGACTTTACAGCCGATATCAATCCGTAGAAACTGAGAGGGCGAGCGTCTATTTCATACTTGCAGCAGAAATCATTTAATGAAAGAAAAGTGTTGTCTGATCCTAAGAGATGTTTCACCCGAGTTATTCCTTTTGTAAACAAGCTTTTTTTTTTTTTTTTTTAACTGTCTTGTTGGCTATCGTTATTAGCGAGTTATGCCAAAGTTGTTGATCCAGAAAGTGTTCTCTTGACATTATTTCAGGCTCAAAGTTAACTTCTGCCCAGATTCCTAATAGTTCTTTTAAAAAGACGTCGGAAGTTGTTATTGTCGATAAGGTGTCTCTAACATTGAGGTTGTAGGAAAAAAAAAACTTTGACAGCCATATTTTTTAAGGTCTTTATCAAAAAAAGATTTTCCATTTTCCTTTGTTATTGTTATCTTTTTTTTTTTTTTTTTTTTTTTTTTTTTTATCCATGTGATGTTAAGAGATTTATCGAAGGAGCTAATATCAATCATTTTTAGGCCACCAAGACCAAAATCATGATCATTACCTTCCGTTTTATTTTGTCGCCTTTACCATTCCATAGAAAAGTGTAGAGTAAATCGTTTATTTCGTCTAAGACCTTGTAGTTTGAGCAGAGAGGCGAGAGTAGATAAACTAATTGGGAGACCACTAATGACTTGATAACAGTGATTTTCCCTATCAATGTGAGTCGACGGTATTTCCAGCATCTTAGGACTTCTTTAACTTTTTCAAGTTTCTCATTGTAGTTTAAAGATGCAGATAGTTAGCGGTCTGTTGAAATCCATAACCCTAGGGATTTTACTTTGTCTTTTGGCCATTTCAGTTCTTTTCCCGATAATAGAATTTTATCATTTCCAATACTTGCGCCGATCCATAGAGCCTCCGTTTTCTTGTCATTGAGTCTGAGGCCAGAGACTTTGCTAACATCGTCCAGCATTGCAAGATATGAAACGAGAGATTCACATGACCCGTCTAATATAAGTGTTGTGTCATCGGCGTACTGACTTAACTTAATTTCCACACCATTTGCTGAGATTCTTTTTATGTTGGTATTTTTTCTAATTGCTGTGGCAAGCACCTCTGCCGATAGGATAAATAGATAAGGTGAGAGTGGGCAGCCTTGCCTGACACCTCTTTGAATATCAAAAAAAATTACTTGCCCTTTAGAAATGATGTTGACTGGAGGCTGTCAGGGTTTTTTGACGAAAAGGTTTTATAGAAAGTCGTGCATTCGGATAAAATATCTCTATCTGTGGTAACAAAAACGGTGTCATTAATTTTAAATTGAATAATTGTACCTTGTTTACAGTGCCTTTTTTCGAGATTTAGAAAATATCTGGAGTTCTTTTCGCCCTCGTTATACAATTGCGACTTTGACCTGATGATAGCGCCCTTGGTCCGATACTCAATAATGTTGTTTTCTTGCTCTTTCTTTAAAGTAAAAATTACTTCTTCCACAATATGGTATGACAGGTTACTATTGTTTACATTGTCTAAATGTTTTTCTAACAAGGCGATTTGACGTTCTAAACATTTCTTCGCGCTTTTTGTAGCCACGTTTTTGTATGCAGCATAAGAAATTGATTTTTCTCGCACCTTTAACTTAATCATCTCCCAAAGTAGTGCTGGGTTCAAAGAGGTGTCGTGTTTGTATTGGTTCACAGTGCTCTCAAATGCTGTTTTAATTTCTTGGACATATTTTATTTCGGATAAAAGGGACGTGTTCATCTTCTAAAAACCTTTGCCTCTGGGGTTTGAGTGAAGAGCTACATTCAGGGTAATCATAGAATGGTCCGTTTTGAAGCCAGGAACAATATCTGCATGGGTTACATCACATAAGGATGATTCAGTTACCAGAAAAAAATCGAGCCGGGTGTGGAAATTAAGTAAGTCAGTACGCCGATGACACAACACTATATTAGACGGGTCATGTGAATCTCTCGTTTCATATCTTGCAATGCTGGACGATGTTAGCAAAGTCTCTGGCCTCAGACTCAATGACAAGAAAACGGAGGCTCTATGGATCGGCGCAAGTATTGGAAATGATAAAATTCTATTATCGGGAAAAGAACTGAAATGGCCAAAAGACAAAGTAAAATCCCTAGGGTTATGGATTTCAACAGACCGCTAACTATCTGCATCTTTAAACTACAATGAGAAACTTGAAAAAGTTAAAGAAGTCCTAAGATGCTGGAAATACCGTCGACTCACATTGATAGGGAAAATCACTGTTATCAAGTCATTAGTGGTCTCCCAATTAGTTTATCTACTCTCGCCTCTCTGCTCAAACTACAAGGTCTTAGACGAAATAAACGATTTACTCTACACTTTTCTATGGAATGGTAAAGGCGACAAAATAAAACGGAAGGTAATGATCATGATTTTGGTCTTGGTGGCCTAAAAATGATTGATATTAGCTCCTTCGATAAATCTCTTAACATCACATGGATAAAAAAAAAAAAAAAAAAAAAAAAAAAAAAGATAACAATAACAAAGGAAAATGGAAAATCTTTTTTTGATAAAGACCTTAAAAAATATGGCTGTCAAAGTTTTTTTTTTTCCTACAACCTCAATGTTAGAGACACCTTATCGACAATAACAACTTCCGACGTCTTTTTAAAAGAACTATTAGGAATCTGGGCAGAAGTTAACTTTGAGCCTGAAATAATGTCAAGAGAACACTTTCTGGATCAACAACTTTGGCATAACTCGCTAATAACGATAGCCAACAAGACAGTTAAAAAAAAAAAAAAAAAAGCTTGTTTACAAAAGGAATAACTCGGGTGAAACATCTCTTAGGATCAGACAACACTTTCTTTCATTAAATGATTTCTGCTGCAAGTATGAAATAGACGCTCGCCCTCTCAGTTTCTACGGATTGATATCGGCTGTAAAGTCTCTTCTCAGTGATTCTCATTTTCAGAATGTACAAAACGCCAACTGCGAATGTGAGCCACTGACAACAAAAATTTTAAAAGTCAAAAAAGCAACTACATTAATTTTTATATATATATAAAAAAAAAAACTGATTAGTAACAAGAATTTAACCCCAGAGTCAACTCAAAAGAAATGGCTAGAGGATTGTAGCCTACCAATGAATGACAACATAAATTGGACTGATACCTATCTCTTGGCTAAAAAAAATGCACGAAGAGTACTAAGCTGATAGAGTTTCAGTTTAAATTTTTACATAGACGTGTACCAACCAATAGCTTCTTATTTAGAATAGGCCTGAAGGATGATAAAAATTGCAGTTTTTGTCACACCTCCCCGAGTCATTAATTCATCTTTTCTGGTCATACCACAAAACATCTCACTTTTGGAATAAAGTTGCTGAATGGCAGAAAAACTTAATCTTACGCATTTCATATGCACATTAAAATCACAATATGAAATAGAAACAAAAAGTGGAGAAACAAAGAAATGGAAAACTCTTGCAGGATATATGAAGATTTAATTAATAACTTAAATTATATTATTTATACCTATCTCTGTTTATCTCTAACGCATTAGCTTTCTCCTAATCTCCTGTCAGATATATAGCTAAGTGTACCTGCAATGTACCACATGCCTTTGACCTGTTTTTGATGTTTTATGACCTAAGCTGGAAAGATAATTATGTATTTTTCTCTCTTTTTTTCTCTTTGCCCCTAGCCGTTATTGTAGCTGTTAGTAGTGTACTGCATGTCATGTAAATATTGTGTAATTAATACAAGTAGAGTAAATAATTAATGCAATATTAGGTAAATACAGGTAGTAATGTAATCGTATTTGTATTGTAAGTATTGTTTTCCTAGTGTTATCGTTAATAAAATTATTGAACCATAGGAAAAAAAAAAAAAAAAAAAAAAAGTAAACGTGACCGCAGACCAGTCGCTTAGTAAAAATAAAACGGCGCGGGGTGGAGTGGGTGGGGGCGTATCGTAAGATATTGGAATACATGCTAGAGAAGCTTTAGCACTCTCAAAGTAAACAGTGAAGGGATATTTCGTCGTACAGACAAATAATTTTATTTTAATCTCATAACTTTTCCTTCAAATTATAACTGGTATTAATTGATATAGTTATTAAATATTGTCAACCGGGGTAACCATATGACTTTTTTGCTTGTCATCAATGGTATAACTAGGGTGTCTTTTCTTCCAGAAACGTTTATTTATGCCCGATTGCATGGTATGAACACCACACTTACAGTTTTTCCGTTCCCAAGAATGCGTGCAAAATCATTGCTTTATACAAAGCTGACTGTAAAACATGATTTTCCGTTACAGAAACCAATGTCATCTATGTATGGTGTTAACAAAACTGGCAATGTACAATATTACCGTTTTCCACTTATAGGCCCAACATGCAATTTTCAAGTGAACTACGCTAGTTTCAGCTCATTCCTTGATTCCCTCTGACCCTTTATCACTAAACCCAGTCCCTGTTCTTTCATCTGCAATTATCCTGTACTTTTTTATTTCATGGGACAAGGACAAAGTAAGCTGATTTCTTTGGTGCACCACGTTTATTACAGTGTTCATACAAATACATGCAAAAGGCCGGCAACGTAAGCTCCTTCCCTTGTTCCTAAATTGTTGGTTGCTTTCGCCCCATGCGTGTGCACGACTCCGTGTTGGCTAAAAGCAAATTTTAAAGACGGCTATGCAGGACACCTTTTCTTTTTTTCATTTTCAGTTACCCTCTACAATTTTAATAAGTATGTAAACATATAAAAAAAAAAAAAAACACACAAAGGTTTTTACAAGCAAACTGTTTTTATTTGTACACCAACCCAAACATATACATATACTTTGTTCTGGCAAAATGGTGGCTAAGAACGACTTAATGCTGTTTGGTTTTCCGTTAAAACATTATCTAAGAATGACGTGTGTCCGTTCAAATTGTGACAAAACAACGTCACAAAGTCAAGTGTAATTTTCATAACCAACTTACAATCTCTCTATTATAGACAGCAACAATAAAGTGCCATTGCGTCACTGCTTGATGGTGATAATATCCTTCCACCGAGCACTGGCATTCATGGGTCATTTCTTTTATTTTCGACATTAAAACAGCTTTGGAATCTCGAGATTTAAATAGGCAATTGCAGAAACGGGAGAGGACTGGGAAAGAGTATGGTTGGTTTTCCGTTTGTTTGAAAAAGTAAGATATTCAAATGAAAGATCCCATGGCCAGAAATTGCGGACATTTCAGCCCGCGCATAAGCAGCGGGCCAATTAATTACTTTATGCTAATTGCACATGGCGTCTTCGAGAAAATCCCCCGTGCTTCACTTAAAAGAACTTCATTCGTTTTCACCTGTCGTTTTATACGTCACTCCCATCCGACAAAGAAATAGGAGAAGATTTGTTGATGTGGAGAGGATTATTACCAGGCGAAACTGTGGACTGATGAAATGATTACTTCAGTTGAGAAGGAGAGGAAACATACAGAATACTTCAATTCAGTAACTACTTGTTGTCTCGGGGAATTAAAGAATACTCAGAAGACTTACCGACTCACATTTTCACCGGGTAATAATTCTCTCCACATCACAAAATCTTCCCATATTTCTTGAGCGGATGACAGTGTCGTACATAACGACAAACGAAAGCGAATGTCACGTTTGTCACGCCATGTGGTCATACATGACCACATGGCGGTTATGGTTAGACATTCAAGTCTTCTCGGATAACGACTATAAACCGTAGGCCCCGTCTCCTGCATCTTCAGTGTTTCATGGTTAGCAGGGGACGTTAAAGAACCCACGCACTTGTCGAAAAGAGTAGGGGACGTAGTTCCCGGTGTCGTGGTCTATCTCTACATGTATGGGTCGGGCGGTTGAGATCAATAATGGACTGATAGCGGCAGCCTGAGGCGCCTTATATAAGCTGACGTCCGATCTCACCAAAAAGCCTGAAGAAACATTGTAAAATTGGTCCTGAAAAGCCCCAAGGAGAGTGTCCAATTCGTGCAATTACAATTACATGAACCGGTAATTTAGCGCTGACTGAAAGGACAGTGGTTATCTGTCTCCCCAGCCTTCAACAGAGATAGAAGGCTTGGTTTCTTAGGTTTCTTTTGATACTAAACATGCTGAAATTTGCTGAAAAAATGCCAGTTTTTGCCCAAGAATACGACGTGTGATTCTCGGATCAACACAGATGAGACGCTCGCGTGACATTTGATATCTTTGCTTTCGGTAGAGCTGGTTTGGGCTTCTCTGAACTGTTTTTGAAGGCAATTAGCAGGGCGAAGAAATCAGCAGCGAGGTGAAAATTGGTCAAATAGTACACCATACGGTGCTTTTCCTCAAGCGATCGCGGCACTTCGGATATCCCGCTTATGCAATCTGCTGTGGCGGATCAAAATCTGTTTGGGATGCATTCAAGCCTCCGTAATATAGAGCACTGTATGAGCCAATCTTCGAAAACAAACATTGATGAAAAGCAGGGCCAGTAACATTTGTTGATGAAAAGCAACTAATCAGAATAGCAGAGGAAACTTTCAAGAACTCAACCGGATCGCGGCACTTGTTCCCGGTAAGCCAGAACTTGCTCTATTTTATTTTGTTTTATTTCTGCCATACATTTCCTTTGAGCGTTTGGCGGCCATATTTCTAAGAAATCATGCGCGTGCGCCGTGCGATGACCGCGA
>JAHPZR010045388.1:0-12000 GCA_019787425.1 Platygyra sinensis | reverse complement strand
GAGCTCTCACTTCACTACAGAAGCCAATAAGGGACAATCCCATACTAAATTTTAAAACTGAAAAAAAAAAATCTGAAAAAAATATTTCAAATCCCAAAGTTCAAACAATTTCTCAAATCTAAATACTATTGCAAATCTCAATAAAATCATTGGATCTACAAATACTTTTTTACAAATCCAAAACTAGTTTGAAAATCCAAGAATCATCAAATCCTGAAAAAATATTTTGGAAATCGCAAAAAATAAGAATTTTCTGGCCTTGACAACGATTCTTGGATTTCACACTAATTTCCGTTTTGTCAAATAATTTTATTGAGAATTGCAAATTATAACTTTTTAGATTTGATAAATTGTTTGTAAATGATTTCCCAAAAACATTAATTTGGATTTGAAATAATTTTTTTTTAGATTTTAATGTTTTTTGTTACATTTTAAAAATATTTTGGGATTGTCCCTTATCGACTTCCATACTTTACTTTAATTCACTTCATTTCACTTTATTTTGCACTTACATTTTGAAATTACAATATTAGCAGAAAAAAGAAAAGAAAAAGAGATGACAGGGGCAAAGAAACAAATAAGCACTATCAAGACACATAATTATGTTGTTCTTTTATTCATGTTATTCTTTACATTATGTTATTCCTTTTACCAAGCCCCATGCAAAAGGCTCACAGGAATTTTACAGGGTGAGAGGGTTGAAAAATGGGAATCCAAGGGAGAAAGGAGTTCTAACAAAGTGCTCAGCAACAGAACACTCATTAAATATACCTGTAATACATCAGTTTCCAACTAAGCCATCTATTATTTGTACATAAGAGCCATAAACCTTTAAAAAAGAAGTTAAACCCCACAAGCCATTGTAGATTTTTCAAGGAAAAAAATTCTTTTTACAGTTATTAAAGGACGATACAGACAATGTGAACCAGAACCAGCAGTTATTTGAATACAGTCTGTAGAAAGAATATCTATAATTCCACGCGATATTGAATATTGATGACTTTCTGAAGACCTTATCCCATGTTGATTCGTCCCTTTTTCTGTCCTCAATTCACATTTGGTTTATTTGAAATTAAACTTCTTCCATTGTTATTTGCTCAGTTATTTCAGGCGTGTCTGACGTACTCAAGAGAGAAGCATGGAGACCAATAACAAAGAATGATGCACCTGAAAATTAAAATAACACAGCTCTTTGCAAATAACATTTATTTCAGTTATAGTAACCAAGCACGGAGTCAGAGGGAGTTTTCTGGCTCCAGAATGGATATGTTGCAGTTAATTTTTGGTTTCAGTTAATTTTATAATTTAACCAGTTAGTTTTTTCTAACTAGGTGATTTTATTTTTAACTAGTTAGTTTTTTTCTAACCAGGTGATTTTATTTTTAACTAGTTAGTTTTTTTTCTAACTAGGTGATTTTATTTTGAACTGGTTCATATTTTTCAAACTGGGTTGAAATTTCCAAACCAGGTTACACCTGTAATTTGTGTCAAAGGGGAAGGGTGAGTCTGGGACCAATAACTTATTAGACCAACAAATATGAGCAAATTTGCAACGATTGCTTGTGTGGCATAGTGGAGATGAAGATGGACTTCAAAGTCAGAGGTTTGGAGTTCAAATCCAGGTGAGTGCAAAATAATAATAAAAAAACTGGGGGTAGTAATAGGTCATAGGAGATAGGGTCAGGGGGTCAATAGGATTAGGGATAGGCTTAGGGAGGGTCAATAGGGTTAGGAATTGGTATAGGGTTAGAGCTGCTGGTGAGCGTGTTACTCTTTTTGAGAAACACCCCCACCCACCCCCCCCCCCAAAAAAAAGTGGAAAAATCACCTAGTTAGAAGAAAACTAACTAGTTGAAAATAAAATCACCTAGTTAGAAAAAAACTAACTAGTAAAATTATAAAATTAACTGAAACCAAAAATTAACTGCAACAGATACATTTGGTTCCTTTATATCATAATTTTGAAAATATGAAGTTGGCCACCTGTGTAAATAATGAAAAATAGTCTCTTGTTTACTCTCTAATAAAAAATCACTAAGTCAATCACAGTATGTGCAATATCCAACCTGTATGTTTATTACAAGAGTACAGTAACCTCTTATGCAAGATAATGGAATCATACTTTAGAAGCACTGTTACATTTTCATTTAAAAGGACCCAAAATGAACCTATGGAACCAGTATTACAAAACAGCATGAAGGTATAAACTTTTTTCCAGTGACAAATAGAATGAAATGTGACAATCAAGTCCAGCAAGTGAGTTAAACACAATGATTGTTTTTTTTTTTATTTCAACAAAAACTCATATCATTGCACCACTGTGCATAATGTTCTTTTAATTACCTAGATGACTTTATTGCCCAGATATTGTCACTGATTGTTTGCACAAACAACCATGAAAAAGCAGAAAATAATGTCATTAACATCCTGACTAGTGAGGATGTGGAGCATACATGTGTATGCTTCTCAGGTCCTGGATGAAAGATGATGTGAATTTTAAGAGAGGTGTATTTCTAACAAAACACTCTTTTCTATGTATATGGTATTTACCTATGACCCAAAAGACTGTTGACCCTGCTGAACCCAGAATGAACAGTGGAAGACTGATCAATAAAACAAGTCCATATTGTTCCACTCTGCTTAAGTCACGACCTGCAAATTGGACAAGGACATTTTCATGTAGTGGTAAATGTTATTTCTCATACTAAAAACCTTAAAGTGCACCTAACCCCAAAAATGTTTTTTTCGCTAAATGGAATCTACTTGTTATTCAAAGCATTTGGGCGCAAACATTTTTTAATTCACTTGAACCCTCAATTTTCTATGCCCTCTCAAAGTTGTGCTTGAAGTGTTGCACAACTGAGTTTTAGGGGGTCTGGGGCGGCGGTTGCTGATGACGTCTACCCAGGAACCAAACACAATGGCACCTCAGTCTGCTCTCTGTATTTGCTCGAGAAAATGGAAAGCAAAATTAATGGTTCCAGTATACTTTGGGACTAAAACTCCAAGCTTTGTTTAAGAATCATTTCTTTTTCACCACTGGAGTCAGATTTAAGTTTCAAAAAGACTCTGAAATAAACTTTGATCGACAACGTTCAACAACTGTGAAATCACTGCTTGGAGCTTTGAGAGCACTTTGCAATATTTCAAGTGACGACAGGCAAGACCTCTTTGCAGACGAGCTGCTTGTATATTAGGAATGGAAAGCTACAATGGGCGACAAAAGTGTTGAGACACTTGGTAGTAAAATTCGATTTTTGAGCATCTGGGTCACATTTTGCCCCCTTCTCCCCAAAACAATGTTGATTTTTCTATTTCTTCGACTACACAGACCACAGCGCCCACACAATATTGAATTGGGGGGCCGGGGGTATCAGAGAATTAATGCTAGATGCAAATAAAATAGAACAAATGCTTAAGTATCGAGAAGCGTCATTTCCTAAAAGTGTCTCAACTACTTTTGTCGCTCATTGTAGATACCAAGTGGAAGAGCAGGAAAACAAAAAGCAGGAAAGAAAACTCAAGGACTTCTTTGGATGGTAAATTCATTCAATAAACACAAGGTTTCCACGAGCATTTAAAGCCCGTTTACAGTTGTCGTTGGCCAGAATGTATTTTGTCAAGGTATCGTTGTTCTATTAAAACCAGTTTGTATTTTACTTTCTGGAATGCTTCATGTTTATAAGAGCGAAGTACGTGTTGCAGTTTTCGAGAGGTGATAACCTCCAAAATGGGCTCATACCAGACCACTTAAACACGGAGCGACCCTATAAAAGGCAAGGACACGCCCCCTTGAAGCACTTTGTTGACTTTCCTGTACAATGGTGGAAAGCCAGAATAACGGTCGCATAACATAGAAGTCATGGAGAAATAGCGTTTTCTTCGTCAAACCAACGGGGTCATTTACGTAGAATAATAAAAGGTAAATAATAAAAATACAATGAAAATAAAACTTATATTAACACTTTAGGTGATGGCTTTGGAAGATCAAAAATGATTAATTATCTTCGTTGTCGCTGCACGTGGAACATTCAAATTTCGCCGCTAACTAAAATAACAAAGCTGATGCCTGCAAGCTATCTGTTTCCATTTATCTCAGCATGCTGAAAACGAAACGAAATCTCGTAAGAGGTGGTTTTGGTTAGCCTGTGAACACAGACGGATTTTGGTGGGATGATTTAAAATTATTCAGGTTTATAAGCGTTATGATGGTGCAAACAAAAAAGCAAATTGAATAACACTGAGTTATTATTCCTCAAACAGTTCTATATTCAGAGCAAAGAAATTGGAAACAACAAGTACTACGAAGAAACAACAGAACTTGAAAAATGGCAAAGTGAGATTTCGGCTGAATATTGACGTTAAAAAAGGAAATGGAAGACTCGAGGCTGAAAGCCATAAAACAACTTATTACGTTCGTAAAAGGTCGACTAAATTTAGCTGCAAGAGTACAACAGCAGCTAATGTTGACCTTACGGAATCTCTTTTAGATAACTGGCTGAAGAATAACCATATTACCGCAGATAAAATATATTACCTTCGCAGTCCGTTTGTATTTATTACGAATTTTAGTTTTCAAATTTATTTCTCAACCGCAGAAAACCGGCAGAAGAACAGAATCACGTGGCAACTCGCTAAAATTAGACTTTGAGTGAATAAGCCAATCAAATGGGAGCATTGGCCGTCCGTTGGGATTTGTGATTGACAGGCTGAACACCTCAGCCTCGTTATATAGGATCGCTCCGTGTTTCAGGGCTGTCACTAAGGGCCGGGGGCCAGGGATTTTCCCCGGCTGCTAGAAGTCAGAGCCCCGGCTACTTTGATACAAAATGAAAATATTGGAAAGAGAAAAATGCATCAAATTACAAAACTATAAATTAAAAAACAAATCAATAGTTAATTAATACAAACTCTTATTCATCTTTTAAAAAGAGGCGACTTTACAATCCCTGTGAGACTGACTGAAAACACGTAATATTCAACGTCATCTTTCGAAAGCGTGAGATTTTACGAAGTGTTCATTTTGTTTTCGGAGTTTTTGGTTCTGCGTAAAAATGTCATCCAAAAAACGAAAGGCAGCAGTGGACAAACAAAGAAAACTGGACTTCTTCTTCTCTTCTAGCTCCGCTTCAAGGTAAGATTATGTTAAACCAAACAAACAACCGTTTGGGCTTCAGCATTTCTCTTTTGAATCGACCACTGAGATTAGGCGCGAACGAATTTGCAGAAGATGCACGTGGCCTAGTAGTTGTCACACATGGACTTGCCGTTGTTGCACTTTGAACAATTTCTACAAAAAAAGTCGGCGATCAGTTAACTGCAAACTTACAACATTATTTTGGTATTCCTCTCGTTCATTTACTCGTCCACAAATAAGGGTAAGACTGGAAAGTCTTACACATCAGTCGTACATGGCTTGCATATGTCCCAGTTATTGCTATATGCCCGACAGAAATTTGTCCATAAGTGCAGGTAGTTTCATTGCATTAATTTCTCAAAGCAACGCTGTTGGTTCAAGGAAAAATGAACCAGTGTGACGTTCCCGACACGTTCTTGACGCCATGTTTTTTACTCGTGGTCACAAGCTTCTTCCACTCGTTCCCAGTCTTCCTCAACTTCTCCTTTCTGTCACGCCAATATTTGCGAGTCACGCGGATTGTTTTATGATTGCGTGGGTGTAGTTTTTTCGAATCCCAAAATAAACAGCATTCATATACCGCCCCCCTCCTCCCCTTAGTAGCACCAGACTTTTTTTGTCCCCGGCTACTTTTTACAATTCCCCGTCTACTTGAAAAATTAGTGACAGCCCTGGTGTTTAATCAAGATATGAGTGCACTATGATGCCACCACAACTTCAGAAGTTCCCTTACTTAGCGGACTGGGCTGTTCATTCAGTAAATCATTCTACCAGTGGATAGGTGTGTTTGGTTTAGCACTTGATATTAACAATATCTGCTAGAAAGTAATTTCTACACTAGATAGCATCTCAGCGAACCACAGCCTCGTTAGACAACAGGGGGTAGTTAATCAATAAATGTTAAAAATATCAGTAATAGAGACATATCAAATGACAGAATAATGATCTGCGTCTTTAATAAAATTCTCACCTAAAACTCTTATCTTTTTCCCTTGGTTTTTGTATGATACGAATAAGCAGCCACCTCCAGCGACTGACAATGCAATGAGCAGCAGAGGGGATGTGAGGCTATCAAAAACAATAGAAAACAATCATTACATTCACATAAAGTTATACTGTTAATAAGCATTACACCAAGCAATAGATATTACTCCTGGGAAGGTCTGGTCTAAGATGGTGTCCTGATTTTTTATGGTCAGGTATGAAACACATGTAAACTTATAGAAAGGAAAGACAATATTTTAGTTGGAAATAGGAAAACAGCAGGGTATTGCTTTACTGCCCAACCCAAATTTAAGGGAGTACACTCTGCTCCCAACCTTGTCCCCAGGGTGCTTTTCCCCTAAGTGTGGTCGCCCTCTCACATTTGATGAAGAATGAAGTTCCTCTCCTCTTGACCTCCTGCTAAAACTAAAAAGTCAGACCTTTCAGGTTTCAGTGGAAAAACTCCAGCATTTTTACAAATTAACCAGATCTTATTGAATTGCTCTATTTCTGGCTAACAGCGTAACGATAGCATGTTGTGATTGCAAGAATCACAAATGTGTAGGCATGGATATGGTAGCATTCTAGAAAGAATGTGCTAATGTTCTTCACGTTCATAAACATTGAACAATATGCGTGCAAGCACGGAATGTATCCTGTTTCTAATATCAGAGGAAATTCCTTACAAAAAATATTGAAATGTCCAAGCTGATCATTCATAAGAAAACTTGATGCTAGCGAAAAGGACGCGGTTCGGTACTGCAATCAAGTTTTCCGTGAAATTAGTTCAGTAGCTTACCGGACGCAGTGAACTGCTAAATTGGTTTTCCCTTGAAAATATAAATTATTCTTTAACCAATACTCGAGATATTCCTCTCGATAAATAGGGATTCAACCATATAGCACAGCATTTGAGGAAGCTCATTTAACTTTACCAGGACTAACAACAGAACATTATCGCTAGTTCTGGAGAAACAGAGCTACATGATCTGTGGAAACAGTTAACGTAAGCTTAAAATTTAACAGTTTCGCTCACTTCGATTCAGCTAAGATTCTTTTAACAACAATTGCTTCTTCTTTCCATAAGCAAAAGCCTGAAAGGCTATCCCAGGGGTACTTACACACAGTAAAAGAACAAAAGGATGGTAATCAAGATGTAGTTGCTTTGATAGTCTTCCAAGTTCTTCACGACCCTTCTTCCCGCTTCGGCCACTGTCTTCGGTTTGCTAAACCGTGAGCTCTTGAAAAATTCCGCCCAGGGTTTCATCTGTGTTTTTCGCTCGTAGAGCCATTGCTTGGCGAGCTGGACGTGTGAGGAAGGAGTTAAAGGAGCAGCCATTTCAATATTCCCACTGATTTCCTCTGCCGACGTCGCCATAGTTTGTTTGGCAATTTTCGGCTACGTCACCACTTTTACTCTCCCTCCCCTGCAAGGTAAAAACCAGTATACATGGGGAGGGGGTGCCAAGGGGTTGAAAGCTACTTTTTTTTTTTCGGCCTTTCAGATGAAAAAATAGCTAAAATTCAAAAGTTCACTGCCTTTAAAAGTTGACCAGGCCCCGGTTGTTCAAAGGCTGGATAACGCTATCCAGTGGATAACGTGGTTTGTTTGGTTAACATTTATCCACTGGATAGCGATTTATCCGCTAGATAGTGTTATCCGGTATCCGGACAATTCGCCCCCTGGACTATTCGCCCCGGACAACTCGCCCCCGATCTTCAAACAACTAACCCCTCGTTCTTTTATCCATTACCGAGCCAAAAGAGACCTTAAATGTATGAAACCAAGACTAAACGCCATAGAAATTATTCTTCGTTCGGATGCGGCCCGGCCCCTCATACCCTGACCCTGTTTAAGACAAATATCACTGATTTTCTACCCTGTTTAAGACAGAATTCCGATTTTTTATACCCTGTTTAAGAAATAGATTAAAACTTGCGGTTACAAATTGTGTGGCTTTCTTGTTGTGTAATCAATGGAAATTTAATAATGTGCCTGGTATTAATGCCAAAGTAAACGGAAGTCAATACTAATTTACAAGAGCTTGTAAAAAAATTGCCGTTTATCATCCAAGGAAAGATATCCCTTTAAGACAAAAATTTATAAACCGATACCCTGATTAAGACAAAAAATGACAAATTCGGTACCCTGTTTAAGACAAAAATCCCGAAAAACATACCCTGGCTGGCCGCACGTCCCCTTATAAGGGAGCACCCCCCCTCCCCGGGGGGGACTGCCTCTCCTCAGCGACCAGTTTTTCAAAATACCAAAGATCACTGGTCTCTTGATTTAGAACCTGTTATAAGCGACCACCCATCGTAAGCGACAGCGACCACTTTTAGAGCTAAAAGTTTGAAATTTGCCTTGTTTTAAACCCCCCGTAAGCGACCACTTGACAGCTAAAGAGCGAAAAATGGATACTTCAGTGTAATTCTGTGTTGTAACATCTGCATCGGCATTGGCGCATGGTTCAAGTCTTGGCAGTTATCATATTCTAAACAAAAAAAATAGCCACCTAAGGCGTGATATTTTGGGTGCTTGCTTACGGGAGGTTCGACTGTACCAAAAAGCAAATGAAACTAATGAAACCAAGAGAAAATGAGGTGAGACCAATCTAATTATAAATTTAATTTTAGAAATATCTGGGTGGCTGAACTGGTCAGAGATTCTGATTGGTTCCCTTAGCGGTCCGAATTTTACAATTTGATTAAATTCAGGCGAATTGCCTCTTCAATTCATGGCACAAAATAAATAGTATTTTGTTACGTAGATCAGAATTTTTTTATCTTCATGTTTAGAGGGGAATTTAGAAACGTAAAGAAGTGCTTACCTTTGGCGCGCACATTTACCGAGAATGGATCACGGAAACGCATCAAATTATCAGCAGACTAAAGCCCTGGCCAAACGGAGTCGCAAGTAGACGCAAGTTGAAAACTTGGGTCTACTTGCGACCTCGTTTGGTCAGAAATTGTGGGTACTTGCGTTGACCTGCAATGACTTGCGCTCACTTTGGTCAAGATCTAACGCACGCAAGTCAAAGCAAGTTTTTAACCGTTTGGCCACCCAACCCAAGTCAACTCAAGTTGAGTCACTTCACTTCACTTTATTTAGCACTTGAATTTTTAGTTACAATATTAACATAAAAAAGAAAAGATACAGTGGCGTCCATTAACCTATTATTAGCTAATGAAATAGAGGATAGTCTGCCTTAAAATATTTTTTTTTCGACTTGCGTGTACTTGCGAGGAAACTTGCGAGTGCGTTTGGCCACCCAACGAAAGTCTCTACGCAGGTTCAACTTGAGTCCACTTGCGCCGACTTGCCGGTCCGTTAGGCCAGGGCTTAACGAGAGCCAGTAAAATAAATACTTTATTGTCTAGCTTGTCCATTTTTGGTCGAGCTCTTTTTTTGCAAGTTTATAGACCTCGCCTGCGGCACGGCCCAGATCCTGCAAAAAACCGCTCGAACTTTATAGCTCCAACGTGGACAACACGATAATGAATCATAAATCAATGAGCTAGTTCAGTAACATACATTTATTTTACGGCGAGCTACGTGAGCCGGCAAGATGAAGTGAATCCTGCACTGTGATTGGCTACCCGAGCGGGTAAGATGAAACTATCTTGGCCGCTCGGGACTACCCGCTGTATCCCGCAAGAAGAATTTCCCCAACAGCCACATAACAAATCTTTTCAGTTGACCAAGCTTGTTCGGTCAAGAAGGTGTGACATATAGGCCTCGTTCTTTTTTCCGAGTTTATGGAGCTCGACTCCATGTCGGTCCATAAAAACGCGCGCAAAAAAAAATTGGTTGATGTCCAGCCATCTTGACCGAACAAGCTTTTTAGGGTTTCAATTATAGTACATGACTAATCTATCGTAAAGAAAAATAAACAAAAGAAAAGATGAAACACCCAATTGGACAAGTACGAACGAGACCGAGGGACCCATGCGAGGTGCCGCCCAAGTAGAAAAGCTTTTTCAATAACCCATCTATCTTTTTGGGGCTAAAATCGCTTCAATAGCAAACTTGGCGCTTTTAAAACGTATCAAATATAATGCTTTCTGTTCACACTACAACACACGATTTTACTGCGCCTTTCAATAACATGCAGACTCTAAAATTCGAAGCTCAATCGACAAATGCGTTTTTCGCTTAGCTTCCGACTACTGCCGACTGACTGTTTCGTTGTCTGAACTGTGCTCAACGATTTGATAACCGCACGCTCGACCGTAGTCAAAAGCTGGGAGGAAAGTAAGTAAAGTAAAAGCAAGTAAGTAAAGGAGTCGCCGAACACTTGATTGACGGTAGCGAGAAACGCATTTGTCGGTTGAGCTTTGACTGTTAAAGTCCGTATGTTATTGAAAGGCGCAGTAAAAATGCAGCAATCACCGGTCATTTGTGTTTGAGGAAAACTCAGGCGGAGAAATCACGTGATTATCGTGATGTCATCGTTTTCGAAAAGCTTCATTTACACAAAATTTCATTACCACAAAAGAGGGGATCATGCAATTTTTTGCTGTACACCCGGCATGCAATCAAATCTTTTATATTGTACAAGCATTTTTTTCTTTTACCACCGTTTTCGTTGATATGCGACTTTCGAAAACAAATCCACCATTTACAGCCTGCTAGCATGGCGTAAGAAGGTCTTCCCACGTACAGATTTTTTTAAAACTTTGACTGCAGGTAGAAAATGATAAGATTAGATGAAAAACGTAAAAAAATCGGGGGTCACCGAACTCGTTTTGAAGATAAGGCGCATCACAGATCATAGCATTTCTAGGATTTCCAGCCACTGAGGCGATTCTGGCCGGATTCATTACTATCGGCATATATTTAAGTTGGAGAATCATATCTAAGTTATGTGTGTTTAACACAGCATATATAGGCATATTTGATAGATCTTTGCTACATATGCCATTAAATCAGCTAGAATTAGCCTTAAAAAAATACAACTTCTAAGTTACGCACACCTGTATCCATGTACCAATTCGACCCTATTTAAACAGTATATGAGAAATAATTAAAACTTCCCACGTACAGATTTTTTTTGTTTTTTAGTATCATGGAGAGAATCAGGAAAGGAAGTGATCTGCCGAAAAAAAAAGTGGGGGTCACCGAGCATCCAACAAAAATATTCGCACACAAAGTTAACGCAAAGGTCATCAGCTCTATATTTTGTCGAGTTTTCGACTCGGTGCGCGCGCTTGAAAATGGGGAACTTAAGCAAACCACGACGGCAACGGGAACGGGAACGTCGCTAAACAAAAGGTTTAATGAGGAGAACAATAGCTGTGCACGTGCGTTATAAATCTTTGTACATTTCGTTGCCGTTCTCTGCCAAACAACAACGTGAAATGACCAAGTTTCGCCACCGAATCTTAAAAAGATTCTCATGAAACACTGGCACATGATTTAACAACAGGCTAGACTCACAGAAATCTTTAATCAGCCACCGATTGTACATTACAGGAAGGAAAAATCTCTCAAGGACATGCTTGTCTGCGCCAAAACTTCCTTCAACAAAACAACAGTCATAAAAAGAACGAATTATTTTCGTTTCGAAGGAAATTTGCATACGATCACTGTTTACGACTCTATACGGACAATCATGCACATGCATTTTTGCCGAATTCAAAAATAGTCAAAATAACTGATCATTTATGCTAGATCCTTAAGTTGACATTCTACTTTTACGAGCGTAGAAGCTGTGGACTCGTAGCCTTTATATAACCTGCTTAAGTTCCCTAATGACGTGGCATGTGCGTGACCAATGAATAGCATGCGCACTAGAGATGCGCAGTAGCAATGGGTGCGAACGTCCTTAAGGTCACACTAATGGCTGTGATTGGTGGATTTCGATCCGATCTGTCGA
>JAHPZR010045386.1:12500-20115 GCA_019787425.1 Platygyra sinensis | reverse complement strand
TGACACGATAGAAATCGAGAGCGAATAATCTAATTGTTTTAGTATAAATCTACTAGTCGTTTAAAACTTCATCTAATTAATCTTCTTCTCAACACTTCGAAAATGCCAAGAAACTGCCATCATTTTGTTAACAAGCGCACACTGTTACGCTACTCACTATCTATAACAGAATAGATAATGAGTAGCATAGCCAATCAGAGAACAGCATTCGTGATAGAACGCTAGTAGATTTATACTACAGCAAAATAGATGGTCAGTAGCCTAGCCAATCAGCGAAAGGCATGCATCAGAAAACAATAGGATATTTATACTAAAATTCTACAGAAAAATGGTATATGTTTTCTATTGATTACGGGGTGGGGGGGAGGGGAGGGGGCTAGATTAGAGGTAGGTCTAGCTAAGAGATACATCTATTAAGAGGGAGTTGACAGAAATTTTAATAAGATGCAAAAAGAAGAGACTCATGTTTTGTACCTGTGATATTATGGAAGACTAAAAACAACAATGCTATGCCAAGAGGAAGCCCACAGCAGCAATAGGATATAAAATTGATCACCACTCCTACCATCTGCCGACCAGATCCTCGAATAATACCAGTACAGACACCCTTAAATGAAAATGGAACATGAATTTGCATCACTTAAGAAGCAGTTTTCTGCACCCTTACCCCTACCCCCCCCTCCCCTCCTCAATCTGTAAGACTGATCTACTGTGCATTCAGCAAGTTCCACTTGAAATACAAAAAAAGGTCTGCTATGCATGTTAAATGCATAATCATGTCCACAACAACATTGACAATTCTGACTGGGTGTCAAACTTGCCCACTGAAATTTGGCATGTCAACTATGTGTCATTCAGCGACTTCTTGCTGTTTCCTTAATGTTTTTAAAACTGATGAACATTCCAGACTTTTTGTTTTGTTCAGGATATGATTAATTCTAGTAGTTGGTCACTGACAGGCTTTAGGGAGCGTAATTTACATGTATCATTTTATCATCATAATGATTTCAATTACCTGAATTCCATCAAAGATAAAAAAGAATGACATAAAACGGATAACCTTTTTGTATAACAATAACACATCTCTGAAAGACAAAATGAACAAGTCTATTTAGCTACAAAGTACCTAACAGGGAAGTCAATAATTCCTTGGCCAATTTGAAACTCTCCTCAGTTAATCATGAGAATAATGCTTTTTGACGAATAGATGTACATCTATTCCCCAAGAACACAAAATAACCCAATACTCCAATAAGGCCTGACAACATAGGAGTCAATCATGACAACCAGAAAGTCACTGTATCTCTTTCAAGGTCTTACGCACATGATTGCACCCCACCTTAAATTGAAAGTGGGTGGACTTGAGGTTATCCCAATAGACTCCAGATCATGCAGGTTTTAGCCCCTGGGGGGGGGGGGGAGGTACTTGACCCATGTTTGGGTACAGGGGTGCTGCCGAGGGTTTGCAATCCTGACCCTGTTTAGGACAACAATATGTTAAAATCCCTACCCTGTGTACAATAACCTCCATTTTAAGATCCTGTTTAGGACAAGTGACAAAAATGCACACTCTCTGGTTTTACAGGAATTTACACTGTTTAATAAGTCATTCAAATTGGAGAAATCATGCTCGATTCGATGAAAACCAAGTTGTTAATGCGTCGATCGCATTGCTCTTTCAACTTCTCACAGGCTCTGGGTCGCAGGCTAAGAAAAAAAAGAGACTGCACGCAGTCTGGTTTAAAGTCTCTTGGCTCGTAATACCATACCCTGTTTAGGGCAGGTTCTAACCCGTTTAGGACAAAGGCAAGTCAAACTATATACCTTGTTTAGGACAGCGAGGCCAAAAAACCATACCCTATCCAGTGGCACGTCCCAATTGGGCCCAAATAAGGGAGTACCCCCATCCCGGGATTTTAGCCCTGGCCAGGGTCTTGGTACTCTCTTTTGAGCAAGACAATCTACAGGTGTACACTCACAGAGCCTCTCTCATAAATAGGTACTTGTAAACTGAATGCTAGGGGTAACCCTGCATCGCACTAGCATCCCATCCAGGGGAGAGTAGAAAGAGTTGCTAAATGTTATAGGAACTGGGAGAAGCTCTGGCACATAAAAAAGTATTTGGTCCAATTAATGCAGACTTTGTTTTAACGTTTCTACAAGATTACAAACCTGTTGTCTGTAAAAAGCCTTCCAGTGGTTTCCTGAAGCCCAAAGAAGACAGCACATACCACAAGTTGTGTACACACTGTCAATATTAATACAAATAGGTTATCTCTCTGTGAACATGTAGCAAGCTAACTCTTACAGTTACTGCTTAGAAAAAATACAGGAAACACATCTGTTCTTAGGGTTTAAACAACTGTATAATTTATATTCTTTAATCACTTAACACGCTTCATTGACAGATGTTCAGTTCTCAACAACAGAAGTGCTCTGTGTGTGCATGTATACATGAAATGATGAAAGTTTGTTGATGTGGACCAAGTTTAAATAATTGAAAATCACATTGCTGAGATAAAAGGACATCGATAAAAACAAGAACAAGTACAATATAGATAAATATCATATTCCAGATCTGTAATTACCAACAAGTGAAATGGCCACTTTCACTGTTCTTTTTGCTGCTGTGGAATTACCAGCACCAAGAGCATTTCCAACACGAACACCAGCAGCCACACTTACACCAATAGGAATCTAACAAGTTTTAATGCACAAGTTGTTAATTGTCTTTTCAATAAAGTCAAGGTCGACAATTATCTCAAAATAACACAGTGGAACCCACAGTGCAGCTTCCTGAACTGGTTGTTTGCACTGCAGGCATTTTTTTAGCAGAATCTGAACATAAGCCTCTTCCAGTCACATTCATCATGTGGCAAACGCTGTGCCCTTACACCTGTACACCTGTACCTGAGGGGCATTATTCCTATATAAAAAAGACGGCTGTGTTCACCATCCATTTTAACAGTTAAAAATGTAGTTTTTATACCTCTAAGGGTGTATAGCCTCAAAAAAGTCTGCAGCAGGAGCTTTTGTGGTGACTGCCAAGGTATTGAAAAAAATATGACAAGAGATAATGGGTTTTGTTTAGAATTAGTATCTCTTAGGGGTGAAAGACATTTCAAGCCACGCCCACAAAAACAGGATCTTGGTACCTTTTAGGAATTCTTTTTGAAATTTTCTGACGAACACTTCCATCCTTTTTGTATGGGAACAAACCCCTACCCCCTCTAAAGTTACCTCACTTTCTATCAAGAATTGTACATACAGCATATATTCTTAAAGAGATCACTATAAGAATAAATAAACAAATGCTATAATTTAAATGTGAACTGAAGGTTTAGATGAAACCATGTACATGTAAAATATTGACAGATATTCTGACAAATATCTTGAGAGGCGGCTGTCAAACTCTGCATACAAGCCAACTGACCCATCGGGCAGGTGTTTATCCCAGTTTCTGTAGCATGAAGTGACTAGGAGTATTTCTACTCCCCCCTAGATGGGATGCAAGTCCATCACAGGGTTACCCCAAGCATTAAGTTTGTGGGCACCAATTTAGAACTCTGGGTTGAGAGAGGCACTGTGACAGTAAAGTATCTTGCCCAAGAACACAATGTTTTGTCCCCAGCCAGGCTTCGAATCCATACCACTTGATCCAGAGATGGGAGAGAGAGACCGCAAATTATGCCAAAGAGTGATTTTCAAATGTAATAAGCATTTTGTGAATACTTTCTGTAAAGGAACATGATTATCAACTGCAACAGACACTCAGATGCTTCCTCAGATTTTTTCTTTCCTGAGGTGGCTGAAATACAGGCTAAGAAGAGCTTTATCCTCACCATATAGACAAGTGCTGTCCACTGGAAAATGATACCATAGGTTGCTAACTGTACTTCACCAAAGGTCCCTTTCAAAAAGAGCACATCATTGATAAAATCAGTGATTTAATAATCATGGCTACTAAGAATTATCGACTAATAGATTTCCAGCTTTTCATGGAAAGACGCCCCTGGACATTCAAGTTGAGACAGATCCTGCAGGCCCAGTGGTTCCTAAAAGATCTTTTGAAGAGCTGACTTTAAAAAGTGTGCGAGTCAGCAATGGTCATTTACAATATTTTCAACTGTTATTCCACCTTGCCTATTGTGGGCAGCCTGTTGGAAGGGTTCAAATGACAGTGTAGAAGTGATTTCTGCAATTGTGATCCTCTTTGTCAAAATTGTCTTCAAAGAGCATATATTCCAGAGTGTTCCAAGGAGAACCAACAAACAAGTGTTAAATTCTATCATGCCATCAAGCACGTCTGCTTTTTTCTTGTCTCCAATCCAATCATACAATCATGTGCAGTCCATATAATGTACAATAAGAGCAGGCTGCTTAAATGTACATTAAAACTCTTACAGCTCTAGTCTCAGTGGAAGCTGATGTACAAGAGGCTTCATGCGGCAACAAAATAAGACACACTACATTTTGAGGGGGAATTGTGATTTTGATCAGCTCGTCTGGATTCTTTTTCATTACTAAAATACAAATGTAGTTCTAAAAAAAAACAAATGCTCTTCCACTATTCCCTCTACCAGCCAAATGTCCTCGTGAAGTTCCAGTAGGGTTCACCTCTACCTGCTAAAAAGGAGGACGTCTCAAAACTCCACCAGTCAATACATGTCATCAACACACCAGACACAGCGAGCTTAAGAAACTGTCCCCAATCTAAGAGACTTTCAGTGGTCCAACCTGTAATACGCATTCAACACAAACTTGTCACCTTAATGCCACGTCAATTGGAATTCACCTTACGTGTAGTTTATTAATCAATCAACCAGTCACCACCGTTTTCGTTGATAAGCGACCTTCGAAAACAGAACACCCGCGGAAACGTTTCCAAAATTTCCTTCAATCATACATGTTATCGACAGATCAGATCGAAATCCACCAATCACAGCTCACTAGCATGACGTAAAGAAGGTCTGAAGGTCACACTAGTGGCTGTGATTGGTGGATTTCGATCTGATCTGTCGATAACACACAAGACTGATGGAAATTTTGGAAACGTTTCCGAAGTGTTTTGTTTTCCAAAGTCGCGTATCAACGAAAACGGTGGTAATCACTTGATTTATCAATCAAGAGCTTTTATTAGAAACGTTTTGTTAGCCAAGAGAAACACCCCAGGCCCTCAACTAAATTGGGGAATATCCCATACATTATGCAACCTTTCATTGTACAGTGTACTTTATTTTTGGTCCCATTGCCACTTGCTCTTTAGAATTTGGTTAAATGAAAAACTTTTAAGAGGTCCCCAAATACAGAGATTTGACTTGGAAACTTTTGGCATTTTGGAAAACTGCACACCCAGGAGAGGTGTTTGGTTACGAGAGATGGTTGCAACCAGCGATTCAGGTGTGTTCACAATTTCTTTTGCATGACAACTAAATGTATGGTAACAGTTAAAAAAATGTATTTAACTCTTCAAATGCACTTTACAAAATGTCTTTAGAGAACCCCATTCTCTTTTATAGATAAAAAATTATGTACTAAATTAAAATAAAATGTCTACCAGAAGGCATGTTCACATGTAAAAGGGTATTAAAGTTGTATAAAGAAATTGGGTAATACAATTAAACTTGATTTTACAGTTGGACTCCGCTAATTTGAAGGCGGAAATTATTTTGAATTCCCACCGTTAATTCAAACTCAAAACGGCTTAACTTGGATTGCCCCTTCAGTCGTTTACTACATGTACTTTGAGCAATTTTTTCGCTTTCCCTGAGAGCTCAAAATAGTGGCCTTCAACTGTACAATTACCCTTATTATTCAAAATATTTCTCCATTTCTGATTGGTTAAAACCACACGCATAATTCACCATAACCAGCTGCTGCTGACTAAATATTGAACCAATGACATCAAAAGTGCAGCCCGCGGCAAATTATTGAATCGATGACGTCAAAATGACGTCAAAAGTGCAGCCAGCTGCAGATTATTGAACTGTTGACCGAGAAAACTTGGGGACGAGGTTGTGTTTTTTTTGGTGAGCAGAAAAACAAAGAGCGAAATGGCGAAACTCCTTAAAAAACGTAGAAATATTTTGAATGAATAATAAAGCAATAATTATTGAATTTGGCGTCATAGGATGTGAATAAATTCTAGGAGGGTGTTATCCACCTGGCCTTCAGCCTTGTTGATAACACCCTCCTTGATCTGCAGAATTCTTCATACCCTACTCGGCCTCATTCCGTAATTGCTAATTATTCCAACCATTTCTGATCACATGAACAAAAACGTCATATAGATAATAGATTGCACTTCCTGTTGATGACTAGCACTAAGCCCATGTTTACCTGGCCATGTTTTGTTATGCAACTTGAAAGCCTTCACATAGGAAAACAGTAAAGAAACCATAATGATTGAAGAAAGGGACCAGCTGAGGGCTACTCCTCTGTAAAAAGAATAACCAATCATGTTTAAAACTATCAAACTTAAGGTGGCTCAAAACAGTTTCCAGCACTTTCCGAGACGTACATTTTGATGGGTCATAATTACCACTCTTTATCAATTGATGCTACAATCATGGTATCAAAAAACTGCCCAATCAGCGATGAAAACATTGGTATTATTTTCGTGACGCAATAGGTTACCATAGCAACACTATGACCTCCTAAAAACACCCTTAATTTCAGCTTTAAGCGCTTATATTTTAAAACAGCACAGTGAAATTTTTTCTTACAACAGAATTTTGATAAGCAGGATAAGATGCAACTCTTGGCAAAGTTTAAACAATTCTGTACATGGGGTTCAGAGCCACCTTAAAATTCGAGGTTTGTTATGATGCTCAGGCCATTGGCGCAAGCAGGAGCCATGAAATCTCACACATGCGCAGATGTTATTCAGCCCTGTTAATAATGGATAATAATGGCAATCAGTAATACTTAACTAATAACAAGCAGCAGCTTACCTAAAACCCAAATTAAAGACAAACATCATCAGAGCATTGGTGCCTATCTGAACACCACTTGAAATAAAGCCAACATAAAGGATTGGTTTAACAATGCCCTAAAAACAAATTACTGACAGTGATTAAAAATAAAATGAGGTCACACTGAGTAACAGAATTACTGACACAATTATATTCATATTATTTGATTTTGAAAACATTCACTGATAATGATTTGACACTGAACCCACATCTACACATTCTGGGTATATAATGAGACACACAATGTGTGGTTCTAGAAAATATAATTACCCCTGAGAGAGTCTTTGGTTTGCACCCTTCTGCCATCAACCAAGATTTTTCATTCCAACGGGGTCTCTAATTAAAATTGACCCTCTCCCTACAAATTCCTCCTTATTTTGAAGACACTAACCCTCCATTTTAAGCAATCAACACTTTATTATAATTAAACTCGTCATTTAACTTTTCTTTTTGCTTGTTTTTCATCCAGCTGGAAAATGTTCCATGTTGTTATTTTGAACAGGGTCCAGTTGGTGGAATCCAGGAAAATTCCCAAACACAATACACAATTTTCCGGCGTTTTCTCGTGGGCTAGAGTTCTTAAATGAGGCAGAAAAAGAGAAAAACAACGGAAGAGGAAACTCGGCATCAGCGCCGTCACG
>JAHPZR010045386.1:5000-10000 GCA_019787425.1 Platygyra sinensis | reverse complement strand
ATAACAAATTGTCGAATTGCCGGCTCTCGCTTGCTGACGCGTCGCATGAATTTTAAATTCATGTGTATGCCCGCATATGGACAATAAAAATTAGCCAATGAGCGCGCGTGAATTTCTGCAGTTATCGTAAAAAAGTAATTAAAGTGCACTATTAGTTATTAGCAAGATGCATGGTTTAAAATTATGGTTATTATTATATAATACAAGTTAAGAAATTTTCATGGAACTTACTACTGAAGCAGGAAGGCATATAAGGATAAACTCTTGTGTCAAACTAAAAAAAATTATGAAGAAAAATAATCAATTAAAAAAGAACAACATATATTTACAATAGTTTAACTTTAATGTTAAACACTACAAGGCTTGGCTTTGAAAGATTCTGGAAACCACCTTCAGGAATCCAAGTACTTTAGGAGCTAATAGTGTAGACTGACTAGCAATAAAGCATTGAAACTTGTTTCTTCCTCTTCCCCCTTCCAAAACAAAAACTCAAACCAAATCACTGCAGCCAACAAAAAGCACAATTAAACAAGTCAGAAAAATTGTAAGAGCAACTTAAGATTGGTTCACGTTTTATAACTTTTACAAAACCAGTTGAAAACAAATGTGAATTAGGGACTTATTTTTTGGGTTGGGGGTCCTGTATTTTTAGGGTGAATCTGACATCTCTGAGAGAAATTTTTGTTGTGATCAGTAGATCATCAAAAAACTATTCATTTGAATTTTTTGTGCAGCAACACACAAGTTCTGGGAAAAATGCTAATAATAAATCAGTACTGAGGTATTTAAGTCTTGAATTTTTTGAATTTGTCATATGAAGCTCTGTCGACTCTTATCCCCTAATACTTACGATGCAACATTCCTTTTTTGATGTATCATCAGCAAAAGTAACTCAGAATTAATCCACAGAGCCCAGGTCAGAATGCATGTTATTCCAAAAATCCACATCCCTCTCTGCAGTACAATGCCAACCATACGAAAGTTCTTGGCTCCAAATGCTTGAGAACTTAATGTTTCTATGGCAGAAGATAAGCCATGGAAAATAGATGGTCCAAACACATTGATAAACGAAATAGCTAATGTTCCTGCTGCTAATTCAACTTTTCCCAAACGTCCCGCAAAAAACAAGCTGATCATGAAGACAAGATGGTGAAAGAAATAAGATAACACTGTCGGCCATGCAAGAGAAAACAAGCCTTTGATTTCGGCAACTACACTTCTTGACAACAAGTCTCCACCACAACAACCAGATGTCCTTCCCTGCAGGAATTGCTTGTCTTGTTGTCTAACATGTATATTAAATTCATTGTTTGGTAATGCTTGGTTTTCTGCATCATTAGCCATGTAGCAGCTTCTGTGATGTAAAAATATATTATCTGCAAGGTATAGCATTTTTATATATTCATTTCATTATTTTTCATTCTGACTGATATACATATGTCTGGATTTATGAAAACAGTGCTTAACAATTGAAATTAGAGGCGGCTTAAATCAAGGTGAAATAGGGTAACAGGAGTCGGAATGGTTAGCACTGTTTTCATAAATCCAGTCATACATGTAAACATTGAAAAACATTTTTATTGATTTCCAGAAAAATTATATTCATCTGGTTATTCAAGAAATTTACTTGATTGCTCTGTTTCCCCTTCAAGGAGGGGGGAATCTAGAACTTCAACAGGATCCTGTACAAAGTCCCCTCCCTTGCTCGGGGTCCCCCCCACCCACCCAGGGGTTGATAGGTGCATAATGTGTGAGAGTTGGCAGGTATACTGAAATGACATAAACAGAAAACCTCACCAAAACGTTGCAAAACCGAAATCAAAATTTAGCTTATCTCTAATTCTGGGTTAGCTAATAAATTGGGATTTGAACAACCCATATATGGATCTGGCAGTAAGATTTCAAGCCCTGGCTGTATGTTGAGTTCTCTGCCAAGCTAAATGTACTTTACTTCCACCGGTACTTCCCTTCACCTAGCATCTAAATTATACAGGGGAAGTCCTAAATTATACTACTAGTCGCTTTGAACACGTTATAAAACTTAATTGTAAACCACGTCACTAAAACCTTCTAAGACTAAAAGGATTTTTGCTGCTTCATTTGCACACTCCAGGCATTTCTTAACTTGAGTACCTTACAGATTTTACGTTAACAAACGTAAAGAAAAATCAAAGCGTTTAAAGCTAATAAAGCTTAATCTTTTAAAATAACCTCTCGATGCAAAAGCAAGCTCAATTGACCACCTGATGTTCTAACCTTGTAGCTGTTACTGTTGGAGCCCCGGTATAACTTCTGCTTTGTAACAAAATGAGAAGTTTGCCACGATGCTATTTAACTATCTGTTGCTCGATGTGGCAGTTTCACTATTTTCCACTACTTTCTTTCTTTCTTCCTTTTCTTTCTGCTGATGCCGCACGAATTTACCGCGCGAGTGGATAAGTCCCCCATCCATTGCACCATCACGGGGGATCACGAGGTAATCTTTCAACCTTGTTCCCAGGGCTTCCCAGGGTCGAAGGGAGAGAAGAGAGAGCCTGGGAACGAGGTTGTTAATCTCGTCACAGGTCTCCCCGGCCAGTGACCAGATTACAGACAAATAAGTAATAATTCTCGTTTGGGCGAAGTTATTTTTCTCCCAGAATTTCGGAAATTCAACAATTTTCGGATTTTCCGGAAACTTTTCCAGGAAATTTCCATACCATTTGCCCCCATTCGAAAGTTCTGGAATTTCAGTTTGAATTCAAATCAGCGATCGTGCAGTCCCCGCACAAAGAAATGTCTCCACTCCGCCGGTAAATTAGTGCCCCCCCCCCGCTCAAACTCAGCAGAAAGAAAAGGAAGAAAGAAAGAAAGTAGTGGAAAATAGTGAAACTGCCACATCGAGCAACAGATAGTTAAATAGCATCGTGGCAAACTTCTCATTTTGTTACAAAGCAGAAGTTATACCGGGGCTCCAACAGTAACAGCTACAAGGTTAGAACATCAGGTGGTCAATTGAGCTTGCTTTTGCATCGAGAGGTTATTTTAAAAGATTAAGCTTTATTAGCTTTAAACGCTTTGATTTTTCTTTACGTTTGTTAACGTAAAATCTGTAAGGTACTCAAGTTAAGAAATGCCTGGAGTGTGCAAATGAAGCAGCAAAAATCCTTTTAGTCTTAGAAGGTTTTAGTGACGTGGTTTACAATTAAGTTTTATAACGTGTTCAAAGCGACTAGTAGTATAATTTAGGACTTCCCCTGTATAATTTAGATGCTAGGTGAAGGGAAGTACCGGTGGAAGTAAAGTACATTTAGCTTGGCAGAGAACTCAACATACAGCCAGGGCTTGAAATCTTACTGCCAGATCCATATATGGGTTGTTCAAATCCCAATTTATTAGCTAACCCAGAATTAGAGATAAGCTAAATTTTGATTTCGGTTTTGCAACGTTTTGGTGAGGTTTTCTGTTTATGTCATTTCAGTATACCTGCCAACTCTCACACATTATGCACCTATCAACCCCTGGGTGGGTGGGGGGGACCCCGAGCAAGGGAGGGGACTTTGTACAGGATCCTGTTGAAGTTCTAGATTCCCCCCTCCTTGAAGGGGAAACAGAGCAATCAAGTAAATTTCTTGAATAACCAGATGAATATAATTTTTCTGGAAATCAATAAAAATGTTTTCAATGTTTACATGTATGACTGGATTTATGAAAACAGTGCTAACCATTCCGACTCCTGTTACCCTATTTCACCTTGATTTAAGCCGCCTCTAATTTCAATTGTTAAGCACTGTTTTCATAAATCCAGACATATGTATATCAGTCAGAATGAAAAATAATGAAATGAATATATAAAAATGCTATACCTTGCAGATAATATATTTTTACATCACAGAAGCTGCTACATGGCTAATGATGCAGAAAACCAAGCATTACCAAACAATGAATTTAATATACATGTTAGACAACAAGACAAGCAATTCCTGCAGGGAAGGACATCTGGTTGTTGTGGTGGAGACTTGTTGTCAAGAAGTGTAGTTGCCGAAATCAAAGGCTTGTTTTCTCTTGCATGGCCGACAGTGTTATCTTATTTCTTTCACCATCTTGTCTTCATGATCAGCTTGTTTTTTGCGGGACGTTTGGGAAAAGTTGAATTAGCAGCAGGAACATTAGCTATTTCGTTTATCAATGTGTTTGGACCATCTATTTTCCATGGCTTATCTTCTGCCATAGAAACATTAAGTTCTCAAGCATTTGGAGCCAAGAACTTTCGTATGGTTGGCATTGTACTGCAGAGAGGGATGTGGATTTTTGGAATAACATGCATTCTGACCTGGGCTCTGTGGATTAATTCTGAGTTACTTTTGCTGATGATACATCAAAAAAGGAATGTTGCATCGTAAGTATTAGGGGATAAGAGTCGACAGAGCTTCATATGACAAATTCAAAAAATTCAAGACTTAAATACCTCAGTACTGATTTATTATTAGCATTTTTCCCAGAACTTGTGTGTTGCTGCACAAAAAATTCAAATGAATAGTTTTTTGATGATCTACTGATCACAACAAAAATTTCTCTCAGAGATGTCAGATTCACCCTAAAAATACAGGACCCCCAACCCAAAAAATAAGTCCCTAATTCACATTTGTTTTCAACTGGTTTTGTAAAAGTTATAAAACGTGAACCAATCTTAAGTTGCTCTTACAATTTTTCTGACTTGTTTAATTGTGCTTTTTGTTGGCTGCAGTGATTTGGTTTGAGTTTTTGTTTTGGAAGGGGGAAGAGGAAGAAACAAGTTTCAATGCTTTATTGCTAGTCAGTCTACACTATTAGCTCCTAAAGTACTTGGATTCCTGAAGGTGGTTTCCAGAATCTTTCAAAGCCAAGCCTTGTAGTGTTTAACATTAAAGTTAAACTATTGTAAATATATGTTGTTCTTTTTTAATTGATTATTTTTCTTCATAATTTTTTTTAGTTTGACACAAGAGTTTATCCTTATATGCCTTCCTGCTTCAGTAGTA
>JAHPZR010045386.1:0-2500 GCA_019787425.1 Platygyra sinensis | reverse complement strand
AAATCGATGCGAAAAAAATACAACAATAACAGAAGTGATTGTTCGCGGTAAGCGAAATATTAAGCAAAACAGAATTGGTTTTATTTCAATTTTCCTGTTGAAAGCTCGAGGTTTATATTTAACAATTTTATAACGGTAAAACTTAAGCTTACCTTAAAAGGTTGAAACAGACCAGTTTGTAATTTGTTTGGTTTTACCAGAGTGTCTTTCGGACAGTGAAGCGAATCGTGACGGCGCTGATGCCGAGTTTCCTCTTCCGTTGTTTTTCTCTTTTTCTGCCTCATTTAAGAACTCTAGCCCACGAGAAAACGCCGGAAAATTGTGTATTGTGTTTGGGAATTTTCCTGGATTCCACCAACTGGACCCTGTTCAAAATAACAACATGGAACATTTTCCAGCTGGATGAAAAACAAGCAAAAAGAAAAGTTAAATGACGAGTTTAATTATAATAAAGTGTTGATTGCTTAAAATGGAGGGTTAGTGTCTTCAAAATAAGGAGGAATTTGTAGGGAGAGGGTCAATTTTAATTAGAGACCCCGTTGGAATGAAAAATCTTGGTTGATGGCAGAAGGGTGCAAACCAAAGACTCTCTCAGGGGTAATTATATTTTCTAGAACCACACATTGTGTGTCTCATTATATACCCAGAATGTGTAGATGTGGGTTCAGTGTCAAATCATTATCAGTGAATGTTTTCAAAATCAAATAATATGAATATAATTGTGTCAGTAATTCTGTTACTCAGTGTGACCTCATTTTATTTTTAATCACTGTCAGTAATTTGTTTTTAGGGCATTGTTAAACCAATCCTTTATGTTGGCTTTATTTCAAGTGGTGTTCAGATAGGCACCAATGCTCTGATGATGTTTGTCTTTAATTTGGGTTTTAGGTAAGCTGCTGCTTGTTATTAGTTAAGTATTACTGATTGCCATTATTATCCATTATTAACAGGGCTGAATAACATCTGCGCATGTGTGAGATTTCATGGCTCCTGCTTGCGCCAATGGCCTGAGCATCATAACAAACCTCGAATTTTAAGGTGGCTCTGAACCCCATGTACAGAATTGTTTAAACTTTGCCAAGAGTTGCATCTTATCCTGCTTATCAAAATTCTGTTGTAAGAAAAAATTTCACTGTGCTGTTTTAAAATATAAGCGCTTAAAGCTGAAATTAAGGGTGTTTTTAGGAGGTCATAGTGTTGCTATGGTAACCTATTGCGTCACGAAAATAATACCAATGTTTTCATCGCTGATTGGGCAGTTTTTTGATACCATGATTGTAGCATCAATTGATAAAGAGTGGTAATTATGACCCATCAAAATGTACGTCTCGGAAAGTGCTGGAAACTGTTTTGAGCCACCTTAAGTTTGATAGTTTTAAACATGATTGGTTATTCTTTTTACAGAGGAGTAGCCCTCAGCTGGTCCCTTTCTTCAATCATTATGGTTTCTTTACTGTTTTCCTATGTGAAGGCTTTCAAGTTGCATAACAAAACATGGCCAGGTAAACATGGGCTTAGTGCTAGTCATCAACAGGAAGTGCAATCTATTATCTATATGACGTTTTTGTTCATGTGATCAGAAATGGTTGGAATAATTAGCAATTACGGAATGAGGCCGAGTAGGGTATGAAGAATTCTGCAGATCAAGGAGGGTGTTATCAACAAGGCTGAAGGCCAGGTGGATAACACCCTCCTAGAATTTATTCACATCCTATGACGCCAAATTCAATAATTATTGCTTTATTATTCATTCAAAATATTTCTACGTTTTTAAAGGAGTTTCGCCATTTCGCTCTTTGTTTTTCTGCTCACCAAAAAAAACACAACCTCGTCCCCAAGTTTTCTCGGTCAACAGTTCAATAATCTGCAGCTGGCTGCACTTTTGACGTCATTTTGACGTCATCGATTCAATAATTTGCCGCGGGCTGCACTTTTGATGTCATTGGTTCAATATTTAGTCAGCAGCAGCTGGTTATGGTGAATTATGCGTGTGGTTTTAACCAATCAGAAATGGAGAAATATTTTGAATAATAAGGGTAATTGTACAGTTGAAGGCCACTATTTTGAGCTCTCAGGGAAAGCGAAAAAATTGCTCAAAGTACATGTAGTAAACGACTGAAGGGGCAATCCAAGTTAAGCCGTTTTGAGTTTGAATTAACGGTGGGAATTCAAAATAATTTCCGCCTTCAAATTAGCGGAGTCCAACTGTAAAATCAAGTTTAATTGTATTACCCAATTTCTTTATACAACTTTAATACCCTTTTACATGTGAACATGCCTTCTGGTAGACATTTTATTTTAATTTAGTACATAATTTTTTATCTATAAAAGAGAATGGGGTTCTCTAAAGACATTTTGTAAAGTGCATTTGAAGAGTTAAATACATTTTTTTAACTGTTACCATACATTTAGTTGTCATGCAAAAGAAATTGTGAACACACCTGAATCGCTGGTTGCAACCATCTCTCGTAACCAAACACCTCTCCTGGGTGTGCAGTTT